>VMBQ01007420.1:29780-45456 GCA_007657795.1 Dreissena rostriformis | reverse complement strand
GTTTCCTCCTGTTAGGCCCAACAATTTCTACTAGTTACGGTAGTGTTGATGTCCACCATCTTGTTTGTTGTGACAGAAGACACATAAACGGTTCCAAATTTTCTATGCCTTTATGAAGATGCTGGGTACCAATGTCACTTTCATCAATAACAAATAATTCTTTGTAAAGATAGCTTAAAATAGCGTTGGTGAATATCAAAAAAGAATCGACCTAAGAACGTTCTTAGAAAACTTCTAGAATTTTCTTTATTCTCGAGTAAAGAATTGTTGGAGAAAATGGGCCCTGGTCAGGAGTTCCTGCAAAGCAGTGAAGGTTCTTTTTTTTGCGTGGGACTGACATTATCCTGCATGAGACGGAGAGCACAGGCACTCACCACACAAAAGTGAGTGTCCCGCCCCGGAATATGCAGGACTACTGGTCGCCTAGGGCAAGCCAGCTCTAACAGTCCTGTCTGCCCCAATCCCACTCAGGCTCCATCTGATCTTAACCAATCTCTTCTAGCACGACAACTTTATCCTTCCTTAACTCCCTCTCAACCTGATGGACCACCCTCTCAACGTCCCCTAGAGGCGCCTTTGGATGCACCCCAATGGCCAACCCGAAACCAGCAACACAGGGATATTCCCTTGGGTAGTTGGGTGGCTCACAGAAAACTGCAATCCCCCCATTAACCCTCACCAGTACCTAAGGTAAAGGTCCCATGGAATGCCCCACCAGCGCATCAATGGAACCTATCCGGGTTACCCTGCCACTGCGGTCCAGGTGAATGTTGCTGTCAAATGCAGTAGGTTCCGCATTCCTCGCCAACTCCTACGCACGGACCACAGGTGCATCGTCCACCAAATTGTTCAGGTCTTCTACCAGGGATTCAGGCTCCGGCATCGATTATGCCACTTGTGCTGAAGGCACAGCCCGATCCCTTTCAACTAGATCGCTAGCTAACTCATGTCTCCAAGCCGAATCAACATGTTGACCCGACTAAGTCACCTGAGCTTTTATCAACACGGGCCCGGGCACCCGCATTGACTCGATTTTCAGAGTTCCTGTGTCAGCTCAGTTTCAGTCGCATGAACCGCCGACACCGTACAAGATGGCCTTGGTCTCTGTGACGACTCAGTTTCCTGAGCCTCCTTAGCTGCCCGGACCACGCTGCGCCAATCAAACCTCTGGGCCAGGATATTGGACCTCAACTCAGGCCTGCACCTTCACTCTCCAGTGGAAGAGTAGTGCCCTGGATTAAACCCGTGCGACATGGAACACGGCCGGTATTTTCCAGTGAAACCTAATGCATACCCTTTTCATTAAAGCCTGGTCATTGTCGCAAAGCCAAGAATTCTCCGGAATGGTCAGCTTAACCTGGCCCATGTAAACCATAACATCATCAAGGTGGAGACCCAGACCATTAGCTTAGGACAATCTCGCTTAAAATGTCCCAGCTCATTACAGTTAAAGCATTGCCTCCTATATGGAGATGGAGATGAATTTCTGATGGGCCTTGCCAAAAGTTGGTCAAGCTTCCCCATCAAAATATTCAACTTCTCTAATATTTTATTTTGCTTTTCCATGGCAACCAGCCTATACTGCGGGGCCACCATCACCTCGGACACCTTCGTTTGCCCTTCTTATTCCACTTTTTTGACCGGTTTCATTCGGCCATACATTGATCCGTGGGTATGAATAGCCCACTTTAGCTTGTCAATAGCTTGCTCTATAGACACGGGCCTCTGATTTATGACTAGCTCATCTGCTTCTTTCTCCCTAGCATCCATGCAAAATCTTAATATGGATTTTTGCAACATATAAGCCTCGGGCAAGTCCCTATACCCTTTGCCCACAAGGGTCAACACCCTGTCGGCCCAGTCACCGATTAATCATCTCCTTGCCTAGCACTAGAGAAGGTTACTCTTGCCGTCTTTGGCAAGTCGCGGTACCCAAAACGCCTCTCTAGCTTGTCTACCACCTGCAAATAACTTAGCTCTACCTCCCTATCCATCATCAAGGCATAGTATTCACTTGCCTTGTCAGTCAAGCAGAGAGACAGGTAGTCTCTCTTCTCCCTATCCTCCCACTCAAAAATAGTGGAGTACTTGTCAAATTGGGTAAGAAAAGCCTGCCAGCTTCCCCGACGATCATAAACTAGTGCCTTAGGCCGTGATTGCAGCCTAGACTTCTGCTGGCCAGGAGGCAAAGCTCTCTGGCTAAAGGGTACTGCAACGTTATTGCTCACACCTCGCGTTGACTTAATAACATTGTGCATTACAAGACAAGGGGTTGCCGGCTCCTGTCCACCTGTGGTGCAGGTACCACCGTTGTGGAGGTTACATACCCCAACTGTCCTGGTGGAAACATATATGGCAAGTGAGGTTGGTTAACAGAGTCAATTAATTGACTCTGACCACCCACTACATGTATTGCAGTTGGCCACCTTGTGACACCACCTGCGTCATAACCTGATACGGTATAGGCTGAGCCCCTTGCTCCATGGCATGGTATTGTACAAGGAATGTCCCATGTGCCGTGGGCATTTGAGCCATTGCTTGGTATTGGCCAGCCTGCATACCATGGTTCATTGACATATAAGGTGTCGGTGTCACAGGCCTATATTGAGCAAAATGGTCTTATGACCCGTGCCGCCATCCTAATTCCACCTTGGGCTGAGTTGCAGACTGGTACTGCACAGACTTAGGCTCGAGTGACACTGGTGCCTGTGTCCCAGTCCGATATGACTCAGACTGATCCACCGACCCCTTATACCACACTGCCTCTGTCTTGTGCTGTGCCACTTTAGGCCTTGCACCATGATCTACCACCTTAGCATCAGATGATCTAACATATGATGAATATCTCCGTCTCTCCAAAAAGAAGGTGTGATAGATGGGTATATTCAGCATAGGTTGGTGTCATGTTTTTTGCATTGCTTTTTTATCTTTTCAGCAAGAAAATCTTTCAGCAGCACCAAATCTTCAGTTGATGGCAGTTCACATCGTTTATTTTATGCTCTAAGGCATTTTTTCCTATTTACCACAGATGTCACCTTCCCACTCCATTGCGCTATGAACATCCCTGTGAACTCATTTGCTTCTTGCTTTTTTCGTGGATCACCTTGCTGAAGCCCCAGACTTTCTTTTAGCAGACTCACCTGCTTAATGTAATAGCCTAAAGAAATATCAATCTGTGATGATCCTGATTCTTCACACAACTCTTTAACAGCTTTTACTACTGAACTGAATTTTGGTGCGCAAATGTAGTGGTTCAGAGGATATTTAAATATGGCACCTTCATTAAGTTTTTTCAGTAGTGGAGCAAGAGTTCGCATTTTTGTTCGAACATTATCTTGGTCTTTTGCTCTTTGTTCTTTTTCCAGTCCAAGTCTACCTAGCTGATAAAGATCAAACTCTCTGATCAACTCATCCTCCTCACAATACTGTTTAACACCTGGATTTTCCTTTGTCTCCTTCATTTTTAAGACAACTTCTTCCAAATTTGTGATCTCTTCATCTTTTTTTGAAGATTAAGCGCTTAAAGACAGCGAGCTTCACGTATGCAGTTGATCTATGGTCGAATGGTAAGTAATTGGGCCACCTTTTACCACCGGTTCAGGGACTTACTACCTGGTATTTTGTCTAAAAAGAGCTTCTGAATATCAATGGCGTGGTTACCTCGTTAAAGCTGTTCTGGAGCTGTCGTATATCCGGCGAGCACGCATTAGGGCCGCAGGTACAATTAACTGCCCACGTCCAGAAACTACGGCACTACCGGTATTTGAATACCAGATTAATGGTCCAAGTCGCAAACCACTGGACCTCCGCTCCACCCCTCAATTCACCCATAGCCCTATGAACTGTGGCTTATTACATGTCACTCACCTTAGTGGAATCCTGATCTTCTTCCACCTCGAAATCAGCCAAAATCTTTCTTTTTGGCTTTCTCTTTTGTTGAATCGGATTCTTCTGGAGGAACTGACGGAAATCTGTGTTGATTTTTTTTGCCAGATTATACAGCTTTCCTCATCAGAACCTACAAAGATAATTCTGTTCATGCAAATACGCCTCTATACACATGCAGTCATGTGATCATTTGCGACCATGATGTGCTCTCAGCCTATATTCATGCAGCTGTTTAATTCATGATTGCATCACAATGTTTAATATAATAAACACCATTTATTAATTTACATGTGAAATTAATGTTATCATCATATGACAATTATATTATTTATAATACACATTTTGTGCCGATCGTGATATTAGATAGAAATGATCACAAGACATGGTTCATACAGGTCATGGTCAATAACATTCCAGGACTTTTTTGGTTTTGGAAGGACTTTTTTAAATCACTCAAATACAAAATAAATGGCCATTCATAATACAATATATAGATAACATAGTAAAAACCAGCTTAATTTCTATAATCTTACCTTTAACAAGAAGTTTCCTTATAGATTACTGTGAACATGTATGTTGTGCACATCATTACTTGCAGTCAAATATTATTATAATCAAAACAATTTCTTGAGTTGACAGGCAAACATAAGGCATGTCAAATTGTGACTCAAAGTAATCGAATGTTTCAAATAAGTCTTGTTTTTTGTGTGTGTTTTTCACTTTTTGCGTGCGACTTCAGAGCACTCACCCATATTCCCGATATCGATTATCTTGTCACACAGGGAGCAAATACACTTATGCTTGTCTCCTTAAATGTTCTTAAAGCGGGACTGTACGATTTGTTAAATTTTTATATGTGTTAAATTTTAATATATTGATAAAATTATGTTACGATGAAACAAAATAGACAATAAAAATTATACATTGAAGACGAATTTCATAAAATGCAGCAAAGACAAGCTAGCGCTGGTTAAAGCCAATGCCGACACTTTTACTCGTATTTGTTATGAAACAAAATTGTGTCTTTGTGTCGTATGAACGAATTTGCACTAAAACTAAATTTAGATTCACATTGTACATGCATTATATATATGCTGGCGAATTCGGCTGGAAGCCAATTTCAATTTCAGATTTAAATATTTGTCTTATTTCGCATTTTTCGACACATGTTCTTCTTAACTTTTATTTTAATTTATATTGAAATATATGTATACTAATTTTTAACACATTTATATAAATTCATTTTTATTTGACAAAATCATACAGTCCCGCTTTAACCACGATGAAAAGTTATAATAGCGTCTATAAGCCATTTATTGGCAGACGTGCATTTTTTGTTTAATTCATCTCGAAAGGTGAACGACCTAGTGCAGAAGAAATACACGTGACAATCGCTGATCAGTAATGGATAAAACCCATAGTAGCCGTGTCAATGGCGACATCGCGTTCTTGTGGTGTTGTGGTGGGAGTTTTTGAATTTCAGTTTCATTGGCAAAAAGACCCCCAAAAAGAAAAGTTAATTGATGGTTTTTTATGCCCCGAAGGTGGGCATATAGTGATCGCACTGTCCGTCTGAAATTCTGTCACACTTTGCGTTAAGGTTTCAAAAAATGTGGAAAAACACTTTGCGTTTAGGTTTACAAAAATGTGGAAAATGGGGGAATATGTCATCCTAAGGTGACAAGCTTTGTTTTGTGTTTTTTTTTCACCCTGAACATGCAGATTGACAATAATTGGGTAGACCATGACATATATGGTATATCTGATCTAGATCGAGATCTACATTACATAATTATGCTTACCTCTCACCAGGTATGCCACAGAAAAAGTTTCCCTCTGTGAGTATTTTGCTCTGCCAGTGGAAAATCCCACAGAGTTTTTCACGGATGGGTTGTATCCCACTATATTCTTCACCTGGATCACTCCCAAGGTAGAATCCTCCCAAAATACCAGTAGGAACTGACCATCTTCAACATCTTTAATGTTGAATTTCTGCAGATTAGGTTCGACCACAGATCGAGGAATTGTACTTTTGCCCATTGTGTGGCACTGGTGCCAGAGTAACCTGAGTTAAGTAATTGAAGCACAATAATTACTCACTGTGTTTCCTGCTGATACTCCCAGAGTTAAATCAAAGCGCTGAAGGCCTGGGGCTAGATTTAGTGTGCTTGGGAAGAAGTTTAGTGACTAAACTGAAGTAAATTGAAAACGGATCCTCATTCTTTTACTGCCAGATATAGTGTACATGTATTCTGACCTTATAAAGTTAAAGGTTTAATCTATTGCTCATGCTTAATATGCCTATCTAGTTTAAGACATGTTGGCCTTTAAGCTCAATGTCATTCAAGGATCAAGGTCATAAGAAAATAGGTCAGTGGGAATGTCTTGTTCAAAGGGGAGTTGTGTACAAATATCATATAAATCCAATCATGAACAACAAAGTTATGTCGAATGTAAAGTTTTTGGACCAATGTATATGTCACAAACTATACTTAAGTGTTGTTCACATACTGTAAAAAGTTAAAAACATACCATCAACCTAAAAGTAATAACTTTTAATGTCATGAATGTGTAAAACAGTTTTCTCCACAACTGTGTTACTGAAGTAGCACTGAAAGTATTTTTGATCTTCTTAATTCCATCCTTTTATAATGTTTGTTAATCCTTTCTCTGCAAAAAAATTCTGGATCCAAGTGTTCTCGTGGAAGGGCAGCCAGTAACAATTGTGAGGGAACTGCCCTCACAGAGTCATCATCAATGAGTAGCTCTGTAATGTCACCTTGGACAGAAGCACCAATCACTGCAACTGGCACTTGTACAGTGGGTTGTTCTACTTTTTGGAAAATAAGGAAATATTTCATATGTCAATACAAACATTATCTTTCAATAATTAGACAGCATCATACATTAACAAAGTGCATTTAAATTGAAGTTGTTTGTTGGTTTTAACGTCGCACCGACACATTTATTGGCCATATGGTGCCTTTTCCCGCTTGTCATGGTGGAGGAAGACCACAGGTGCTCCTCTGAGCATGTTCACATGTTAGGCAATAATCCTATGAAGTTTCAAGGCTGTAGGTCTTCTACTTTTTTTAGATATGCGCGACACAAACCTTTTTCAGACGGACAAGGGCAAATGCACAAAAACAGGCAACTTGTCATAATTCTCTGCCCACCATAAGTGCATTTTAGCTAAATTATTAGAAATATCCTTCAAATGCTGACAGACATACAAAAGGGAAGGCCAGATTGACAGAAATCCAGATGAAAAGCAATGTCTTTCCAGTAATTCTACATTATGAATATTATCAGTATTTAAATTACGGGCAATTTATTTTTGTTTTTCAAATAATAATTATTAAGTATGCAGTCAAACAAAGCCAATGTTTACTTAACAGTAACTTAAGTTGTGTAAGTTGAATTTAAACTGGTTTCAGTTTTGTACTTAGCTTTGAAATCGTTTATCATCACATCAGTGATTTTGACGTGATCCCCAGTTCTGACATCTTTGTAAGTATTCCTCCACAAAGCCACTTTTACTCTGTCCACTGTTTCATCCTGTACGTAAATTGATCTTATCTTTGTTGGTGTGTTTGACTTTCCTACCGTGACCTCGCGCTCTTCTTCATCCTGTATAACATGATTACATACATAAAGAGTTATAGGCAAAATTACAACAGCTGTCAGTAATCGTGTGCATGACTTGAAGAAAATACAACATGCTGACCAACATTCCTGTTAAGTTTCATGACTCTAGCTCAAGCATTTTGGAGCTACACACGACGCAGCATTTTGGAACGGACGGACCCACAAACAAGGGTAAATCTAAATGCAATCCCATTTAGAGTGGAGGCATAAACAGGTTGTCTACAATAACTCAATAACTAAAAAAAATCAAGGAGTGAAAGCAACAAATATTTGAACTAGAAATATCTTTAGAATTCCAGTGTATTACAATGGTGTCAGAATATATTCCTGCAGTTCTTATTAAATGAAATACATGTAATTTAACAAAGGAATAACTTGAATGCCCATAATGCTTCCCAAATATATTATATAGTGGATTTTTAACTGTATAAATTGAAAAGGAATACTACACTTTGCACAAAGTTGTAAAAAATAGAGTGGAAATGGGTTAAGATTAGTCCACAGAAACCATATATTTGACCTTGAAGGATGACCTTGACCTTTCACCACTCACAATGTGCAGCTCCATGAGATACACATGAATGCAAAATATCAAGTTGCTATCTTCAATATTGCAAAAGTTACGACCAATGTTAAAGTTTTGGGACGGACGGACAGACAGACTGAAGGACTGCAGGACAGTTCAAAGCTATATGCCACCCTTCGGGGGCATAAAAAAAAAACAATAGATGTGTTTGTCAGAAAAACAATGCCCCCTTCTGCGCCGCTTTGAAGCCATATCAGATCCTGATCAGACGTCACATTTCAGGGCCCTCGTTAGATGTTTTTTGGGGCCGATTTTTCGTTCCCATTCCCCCCCCCTAAAATAGTATACTTTTTTCCCCTATTTCAGCTAAAAATTCCCCCTTCCAAAAAAAATATTGAAATATAGCAATTTTAAGTGTTAAATGGTTGGTGCATGGTTATAAAGCGTTTATTATGCCCCCGGTAGGGTCGCATATAGTGATCGCACTGTCCGTCTGTCTGTCTGTCCTTCTGAAATTCCGTCACACTTGCGTTTAGGTTTCTATAAATGGTCATAACTTGTGCAATATTGATCATAGCAACTTGATATTTTGTGTACATGTGTATCTCATGGAGCTACACATTTTGAGTGGTGAAAGGTCAAGGTCATCCTTCGAGGTCAAAGGTAATTGGTTTTATTTATATCTCAATTGAGTTCGACAATGGTCCAGATCGGTAAAAAAAACATGGCCGCCAGGGGCATGGGGCAGTTATCCATATATGACTATAGAGAAACCTTGTGAACACTCTAGAAGTCACATTTTTGCCTTATCATGGTGATACTTAGTCAAGACATTGGTTTTATTGATATCTCGGACAATTTGGAAAATGGCTCATATCGGTGAAAAAAAATAAACTTTTTAGCTCACCTGATTGCTCAGGTGTGGTTTTAGGATCGGTCTTTGTCCGTCGTCCGTCCGTCCACATTTGGTTTGTTAACACTCTAGCATTCAAATTTCTCGAGCATTCTTTATCAAAATTGCTGAGAAGCTATATGGCCACAAGATCTTTCAAATTTGATAATGAGCAAAATCGCATAATACATGCCAGAATTATTGCCCTTAAATTGTCAAAATGTTCATTATATTGTACAAAATCCTTGTAAACACTCTAGAGGTAACAATTTTTTTCAGATTTTATGAATCTTGGTCATAATATTAATTTTTGTAAGCAAAGTTTGATGTTTTGCTATTAGGGGTCAAAATATAGGTCACCAGGTCAAATCTTACAAAAACCGTGTAAACACTCGATACGCCAGAGTTTTGGTTCAATAATGATGAAACTTGACCAGGATGTTTGTCTGGACCAAGTTTGACGTTTGGTAGTGGGGACAAAATCTTGGTCATGGGGTCTAATCTAACAAAAACCTTGTAAACACACTAGAGGCCATAGTTTTAGTCCAATAATGATGATGTTTTTCTTGATGATATCTAGGCAAAGTTTGACATTGGGTCTTGTGGGGTCAAAATGTTGGTCATGAGGTCCAAATCTTACAAAAACCTTATAAACACTCAAGTGCCCATAATGTTTGATTCAATAATGATGATACTTTAGGAGGAAGTTTGTTAGGGCAATATTTAGGCAAAGTTTAACATTTGGGTGATGTGGGGTCAAAATCTAGGTCATCAGGTCGAAGCTTGAAAAAAAACTTGTTATTACATGTTCCAAGTCAGGTTCAGGTGAACACTCTAGGGCCATCATGTCCCTCTTGTTTACCATATTTTTCAGGTAACCAGTCAATAGTGAAGATAACAGCAAAGGAGAATGGATATCAATAGTGTAACATTGCTGGTAAGTTTGAATATACTGTAGTCAAGACTATTCAATGTACTAAGAATATTTAAAAAAGACTAACAGTTCTTGCTTTCCAGAGTGTTAACATCATATCAGCACCTTTTTTGTTTAAATTTGGCTATTAATGTTATTAAGTCCGGAGTAGGTGTGAAAAAATGTGCTCACTTCGCGCTGTTCTTTTTCCATTCTAAATTTCTAATTGTTGATTACAATGCTGAGGCCTTTAAAATTGTAATGGGACTGGAATTGGGATTGCTTCAATAGATGTTATTACTAAATAATTACACAATTAGTTTAATTCAGTTGCATTGAATGAATGCAGTGCATTATTATATAGTCAGCTTAAGTAGCAATTTGTAACCTTCAGAATGGCTATGTTTAACTTGTTTAAATTCATAGTGATTTCTATTAATAATTAGAAAATCAGACTTATGCTTTCATTTAATCCAGATACCGAGTCACAGGCAGAGACAAGGGAAGCAGCCAGTGACATGGAAATGCCTGTGGTGGATGAATCAAAGGATGGTATGCACAACTGCTAAATAGGTTATTAACTAATGATTCAGTTTAAGGAGAGCATAAGCAAGTTTATTATTTTAAAGCAAAAAGTTTGTTCTCACCATCAGTTAATCCTAAGAAGAAAAACACTGACCCATTCTGTATTTTAGATATAACAGGGCTTTTGTATTCTATATATCGACAGTAGTGTAGATGTTCCCCTCAAATGAAACTTAAATTTAGAGATGTCATTCCCCTTTGAGTAACAATGCGTAAAAATTATCCATCAAGTTTGTTTTCATCTGGTAATTTTCCCCCATGCATGAAGTTTAGGGCCCCTTCCCTCTGAGCATTAAAAAATCCCTTGCAAACTATTAAGATTTTACTGGCTTTGTTTCCATCTGTAAGTTCATGTAAATGTATCTTCGTTTGAGATATTATCTTATTCATAGTTTATTTGCATCAAGAAGTCCTGTTGTTGATTTCTCTATATGTGGCACATAAGGAGACATTCGCCTCGTCAGCCTTTAGTAAGAATGCAGTATGGAAAATGATTGCCACGAAAATGAATGAACAGGGCTGCAGTGTCATGGCGCATCAGTGTAGTGAGAAATTCAACAGCCTGAAAACTAGGTACACTTAAATCCAATGTAATTGATTTTACAGCATTATTTTTATAGGTACACATCTGGAGAATATTTTTGAAGTTTTCCCAGATAATGTATATACATGTAATGCACAACATTAATATACATTACACAACGAAATCTGTTCTGCTCGAGTGATTTGATCGATCATTTACCCAAACATCAATTTTGAAATTCCGCCTATTATTTAAGCTATGAAATTAAGATTCAGCGTTTGCATTAGAACTTGACTCATAACCCGGTACGCAAAGGTTGAATACTATAAGTAAAGTTAATGTTTAAATATCAATATTAAAGAATGTAAAAAATGCTTGCGATAAGTTTATGTTTTAATGATGAGATATATTATTTATATGTATCAAGTAATAACACTGTTACTAAAATTAAATTCTTCTTGTTGGAGATCCAGCGATGAACCACTAAAAGTGGTAGCATCAGCAAACTGTGCTAAAGGTATGTTTTGAAAATGTTTCATTTTACCATTAGATTTTAAGTATATAGTGCATCTGCATTTAAAGTTTAATTAAATTCAACTGTCACTCATTATTTTCTGTAAACTAGAGGTTACTGGTTTTATCGTTTTGTTATATATCAGATGATGACTAGAATAAAATTAATAGTTTTTTTTTATTCTATTGATGTAGCTGAATAAAGGCTTCATCTCACGAGGCATTTTCTTAAGAAGGCTACATCCTTCAATAAATTTCTTTAAATTCATGCATTCTTCCAAAATGAACCTGGACATTTCATTTCACTTTGAATAACATCTCATGAAAATAATCCCACAATTCTGTTTTCACACGCTGTTTTTCCCCATATGAGGGACTAGAGACTTCCCCCAACCAAAATGACCAGAAAATGCATATTTACATATTATTGGGGAAAACTGCATCAAATCTGGTAGATTGGTAAATTGTCATTTAAGCATTGTAAACGTGCATGATTTTGTTTAGTAAAATTAATACAATTTAAGTTACCATGCACACAGGTGAATAGAAATAATATTGAAATTTATTCTATTTTTATACTGGGTGCTTTGCTTTTCCTTTTGTGCCATTATATTATTTGTTACACAGTTGGAAATTGCCAGAATGACATGTGGTCATCGATTCAACCATTGTGCTAATACAAGCAAAGTTTGATTCAAATTTTTTGTCTACATTATGTTTATTGCTTTATGGCACGAATTAATTTCAGATAATGCAGCAAAGCCACCTCTGCCACCAAATCCGAAGCGACCGCACACATTAAGTCCCTCACCTAATGCAGTTGCCATACGGGGTGCAATGCCATTTGTGTCTGTCAGGTCACCAAGCCCATCCTCTTCGAGTGCAGGTTCACCAGCTCCTGTCAAGACAGTAACTGACACCCCTAAGCGCCGGCGGAAGAGTGGGGATGTTCCTGAATGGTTCAGAACTTTTGGAGATGAAAAGGCACGACGCATGGATGCGCTAGAGGCTGGCAATGAACGCATGATAAAAATCGTAGAGGATCGCAGTGCCATTTTGCGAAACCTAGTGGACATGCTGATGAAAAAATGAATGTATTTGGTTCTCATATCATTTAGTGTGAACTATTTTGTTCCGTTTAATGTAGCACGATGCTGAACAGATGTATTTTGTTTTGAAATAAATAAGTTTGCTTGACAGTTGATATAGAAATAAACAACAGTAATTTTTATGTCCCCCAGTCTATACTTGGGGACATATTGTTTTTGCCCTGTCTGTTGGTTTTTAGCTCTACTGGCCGAAGGCCTGAAGAGCTTATGTGATGGTATGGTTTCCGTCGTCCGTCCGTCCGTCCGTGCGTGCGTGTGTGTGTGCGTGTGTGCGTCCGTTAGACTTTTTCTTGTTTACGCGATAAAGTCCACAATTTTTGTCCAATCCTTTCCAAACTTGCACAGTGTCTTTATGTCAATGAGGACACGAACCCTATTTAAAATGAGCAATATCGGACAATGAAGTACAGAATTATCTCCCCTTGAAGTTTAGAAAACGGTGAAATTTAGCTTGTTTACGCCATAAAGTTCACATTTTTAATCCGATTCTTTCCAAACTTGCACAGTGTCTTTATATCAATGAGAACTTGAACCCTTTTGAATATGAGCAATATCGGACTATTAGTATAGAATTATCACCCCTTTTAATTTGAGAAAATGGTGAAATTCGACTTGTTTATGTGATAAAGTTCACATTTTTCATCCGATTCTTTCCAAACTTGCACAGTGTCTTTATATCAACAAGGACTTGAACCCTATTTAATATGAGCAACATCGAAGTATTAAGTCCAGAATTATCTCCCCTTAAAATTGTGAAAATTGTAAAATTTCACTTGTTAACGCGATAAAGTCCACATTTTTCTTCCGATTCTTTCCAAACTTGAACAGTGTCTCAGTACTAATAAGAACTCAAAATTTAATAATGAGCAACTTCTAACCATTAAGTTAAGAATAATTTCCCCTTGAATTTTAAACAATTGTGAAATTCTGGGTATAATTTAAGCAGTTGAGTCCACAGTTCTGATCAAATTCTTTTCAAACTTGCACAGCTCTGTATATGGGTGAATAACGCACACAGATGCCAGTAGAGCGCTTCAGGCCCTCATGGGCCTCTTGTGTTTGTTGGTTTGTTTGTGTGTTGGTTTGTTTGCGTCAAACTTCAACATTGGCCATAACTTTTGCAATATTGAAGATTGCAACTTGATATTTGGCATGCATGTGTATCTCATGGAGCTGCACATTTTCAGTGGTGAAAGGTCGAGGTCATCCTTCAAGGTCAAATATATGGGTAAAAATCGCTCATTCAATATGCACTATAACTTCTTAACAACTTCTTTCACATACTTCATAGCGCATATGCATATGTATCTCATACAGCTGAACGTTTGAAAAAGTGAATTGGTAACTTCAAGGTCATCCATCTTGGTCAGAGGTCAAGTTCTTCTACAAACTCAAATACTTCAACATTGGCCAAAACCTTTCAACCGTTTAAGAAAGCAACTTAATATTTGGCATGCATGTGTACCTCATGGAGCTCAACATTTTCATTGGTGGCAGGTAAAGGTCATCCTTCAAGGTCAAAGGTCAATTACTTTAACATAAGCCATTAAAAAAAATTACTATTGCAGATAGCAACCGTTGTTTATACTGTATTAATAAGGACAATCATTTAAGAAACCTTACTACATTAATGTCATTAAATATATTATTACTTTTAAAAGTATGCAAATAGATGAATAACAATAAGTTACTTCATAAGTCTTTATAAGCTTTATTTTTCTATAAATAACAGTTTTTCCTCTTGATTAACATGATCAAAACACATATAACCAAAATAATCTTAAACTGTTAACATCAATGTAACAGTATGCTGCATAAATGTTTCAGAATATTTTGTTTAAACATAGAATCACACAAATGTACATCATCTGAAAGGGAAAAAGAAATATCAAACATCTGAAAATAAAGCATCTCAATTCAAATTGTTAAACAGGTACATTTGGACATAAATATACATGATACATCAACTTCTGTTTAATATCCAAATTCACAAGTTCTAAAAAACTAAATTATTGATAAAATGTTCTGTTAGCTGTGGTGGTTGATTTCCAAGTTATGTGGTGGTTGATGTTCAAGTTCAATTAAATGAATGATTTTTTCACATCTATTTCTGAAAAGAAAGGCCCAGGATAATTGCCACCATCCGTTATTGTTGTCTGAAAAAAACACAAAACATATTTTTTTACAAACAATCCGAATTTTAATATACGAAATATAGTACATCGAGTATATGACCTTCTTTTGATTTCAGAAATTGTTGGTATCGTTATTAAAATATATCCTTCCCAGAACATTATATTAATGAAACTATTTAACAGAAATTCTCATAAATGCCTTGAAACAAGTTTTCATGTGTGTTTTTGTGGAGAAATTAAATGCTTTTGCTTTAATTTGATGTTAAAATTGGTCTGTCAACTGTCAATCAATGCTATTGCAATCTTAAGTATAGTATTGATGAAAGAAATAGAGGCCCTTATAATCGTTATAATTATTGATCTACGTGACAGTTTGTCAGAGTGTAATATAATTGATTGTTCAATACCACAAAGCCTTAAAGGAGCCGTTAATCCGATAAATTCCCCCTTAAAACTTGGCAGTAAAAACACCTGCAACACTTACACGCTTCAGTGATTTCAATTTGCACTCTGCACTGTAGGTCGCTTACATCGTCGTAAATCAATATTTACAACTGACAGCATGCTTTCGACTCGCAGTACATTTTCGGATAGGATTTTACCGATTTGTATGCCCCCTTCGAAGAAGAGGGGGTATATTGGTTTGCACATGTCGGTCCGTCCGTCCACCAGATGGTTTTCGGATGATAACTCATGAACGCTTAGGCCAAATAAAAAAATAAGTCCGTTTCCGGTCGCCCGAACGTTTCCCCCGAATCGGCGCCGACCCTCAACTTTTTATTGAGGTCGCCAAATAAAAAAAAAATCCGTTCATTTTCGTTCATTTCGCAATATAAGATGTAATATCAAGAAAACAAGGCATATATATACATGCATTTCTGATTATAAGCTTTAGTAGCATTGAATGTTGTATCTCGACAAAACTAACTGTGCCACAGTCCCTT
>VMBQ01007420.1:5001-26619 GCA_007657795.1 Dreissena rostriformis | reverse complement strand
TTTATGCACAATATCGAAATAACGCTTTCAACCTTTGATCAGTCCGGTACAATAGTGTGTTGGAAGGTGAAAAGAAGCAAATTGATTTTGAGGTCAAAGGTCAAGGTCACAGTGACTGGAAATAGGAAAATTGTTTCCGGAAACTTCATAGGGACATTGGTCATGACTGGCAGATGACCCCTATTGATTTTCAGGTCACTAGGTCAAAGGTCAAGGTCACAGTGACTCGACACAGTAAAATGGTTTCCGGATGATAACTCAAGAAGGCTAACGCGTAGGATCATGAAACTTCATAGTTACATTGATCATGACTGGCAAATGACCCCTATCGATTTTCAGGTCACTAGGTCAAAGGTTAAGGTCATAGTGACTCAAAACAGTTAAATGGTTTCCTGATGATAACTCAAGAATACTTAGGCCTATGATCATGAAACTTCATAGGTACATTGAACATGAATGGCAGATGACCCCTATTGATTTTCAAGTCACTAGGTCAAAGGTTTAGTTCACAGTGACAAAAAACGTATTCACACAATGGCTGCCACTACAACTGACAGCCCAAATGGGGGGGCATGCATGTTTTACAAACAGCCCTTGTTATTAAGAAGTATTATCACATCAAAATATAAACAATAACCTGTTCAATACCTTATTTTAAAATGCAACTGGATTGGCATTATTTTATCATAAATCCATTCTTATACTACAGAACTGGAAATCTAAAGTCCAGTATCACACGGATCTCGATCTAGAATGGCCGGTTGCCTAGCGAGCAGCTAGTTAGTTGTTCGCTTGCGTGCATGAAAATTGTCCGGAGCTTAATACTATTACTATAAAGTGAACAAAGCTATAGCATTTAAGTCAACATAATATCTCACGTGTTTTCAGTAGTATTTAATTAACTGTTTGCATAACTATTGTACTATATTTAGCAATCGAAGTCAACGCTACACAGACCTGGATCATTCGACCTAATAAACCGCCTTGGGATTTCCTCGCATATTATAAATAGACAGTGACGTCATTTCGACCGGCGAAGACAGATTTCCGCGTTGAACGTTTTGTCATAATACTCGTATAACCTGCTTACGTTTGATGGAAATGGAGGCGTTAAGTGGGGTGACTGTTTTAATTTGAATAACTTTTTATTTTGCGATGAATTAGAATGTTAAAAGTGGCTAACGAAGTGAGTCGAGAAGAAAAATTGTACAATCTAATCTTCTTCGTCTAAGCATTTTATTATGTACATGTACTTGCATGGATAGTGCAACCGTATTACAATATTTCAAATGGCACATTCATTTTTGTTGATTAAAACTTATTGTATTTTATATAAACTGTACCTGCTAATACAATTATAATGCAGAGGCTAATCCGGGACGATACTTTACGCACATGCATTAAGCCCAGTTTTCCCAGAACGTGGCTCAAATATTGACTCAATCCGACATAGAATTTACAAATGATTTAATTATCTCTATACATTGTAAGTATATTACATGCGTGGGATAATATTGACGGAAAAGTCTAACAAAGTTTTAACCATGTCTAAAAAACATTCAGTTGGTTAAATACAGATGTCTTATTTCCTGTTTCTTTTACATCTTTCTTAGCTCGCTAGTTACCTAATTAGCGTACAATTAATAATGAATTACTCAACAGGAACATTTTGCGGACTAGAAGTTATACATTTCAGTTCACGAAGCGAGGATTTCTAACATGGACAGATCGTACGTCTTGTATTAATACTATAGTGGTTACCGTTTTTCGGTTAAAATATTATTTACAAGCACATTTTTGTGAATAATCAGTCATTGTGTTTGATTGAAATGATATTGAAATATTTTGCAAATAATTTTCAATACCAAAAAAAATTATATGCGCGTGTGGGGATTTTTTTATTATTTATATATGTATTTTTTTTACGGTGGCCATTTCTCGTTACGATGGTCACCACCGGTATCCTGGCAACAAGCCCGACGCCCGAGCTCGTCGCCCAACAGCTCCCGGCTTAGTGTTTCTACGAAGGAACATGGTTCCCGGCCGACTCTATCATCAGCGTAGGCAGGTCGCTCACCTGGTGCTTTGGGACCTACTGCAATGCTTCCGATCAGGTCCAACACTGGGACATTTACAATGCCCACTCTCGGACAAAAGTAACCCTCAGCCTCCATTTCCGGTCTATCAACCACCGGCGACTGCAGAACCAATAATACCATCATCAAGGGAACCAACCGATTCTTTGCATCAAACTCATCGCGAATATGGAAGTTACTTCCGCCGGAAAGTTTACTCTCCTTGCTCGGATATTTTAAATCGAAAGAGTGGAGCGTATTGTTATGGAATTTACTGTGACTGGCTTTCACGTATTCAAACTTGGAGAGATTTGTGCGCGAATGTGGACTCGTTTGAATAAATGGGTTTGTGTATATTTTCGGTGCTCAGGGTTTACAACGAGAAATACAAACACAGTAAAATTCAATTTACATAACTAGGATATCAGTAGATCTATTATCATCACTGCAGGATATCAGTATATCTATTATCATCACTGCAGGATATCAGTAGATCTTTTATCATCACTGCAGGATATCAGTAGATCTATTATCATCACTAAGCAGGATATCAGTAGATCTATTATCATCACTTAGTACGATATCATTAGATCTTTTATCATCACTAAGTAGGATATCAGTAGATCTTGTATCATCACTTAGCAGGATATCAGTAGATCTTTTATCATCACTAAGCAGGGTATCAGTAGATATATTATCATCACTAAGTAGGATATCAGTAGATCTATTATCATCACTAAGTAGGATATCAGTAGATCTTTTATCATCACTAAGTAGGATATCAGTAGATCTGATATCATCACTAAGCAGGATATCAGTAGATCTATTATCATCACTAAGTAGGATATCAGTAGATCTTTTATCATCACTAAGCAGGATATCAGTAGATATATTATCATCACTAAATGATCCTTTATTTACTAATCGACATACATTGAGATTGAGGAAAAACACGTGAAGAAAACAAACACCAATTTACTTAACTGGGGTCAACGCTTTGCTAGGGTCAATGAAAAACATACCATTAAGGATTTAAACCCGGACTACGGGCGCCAAAACCTCGCACTTGGCCCAGCTTTATAAAACATTCAAATTCAAATAAAATTGAACAGCAATTCACAATTCAAATCGAGACTGAAATAAAGGAGATGGCGTTTTAATTTAATTACAATTTAACTACTTCCGCTCTCGATTTTTAATAGCTCGCGAATTTCATCTCTTGCTCGGCGTTCCTTGAGTTGAAAATTGACGACGCTGCAACGCTTCGGTGTATGTCATTACACGATCTGCATAACTTCCTGCGACGGTATTCTTCCACTCGTCATCGTTACGAAGAAAGATCCGCTCGCGGCTGATCAATCATCAAGAGAACATTGAAGAAGGCTTTCCGGAGATGACTCATCAAATGCGATGGGTTCCATAACCACCCACACGTTAGCCAAAATCTTGTTGAATCTTTAAAAACCGTCCTGAATAAAGCATTCATAGTATAAATTTAAACTTTCACAATTTGGAATCTGATGGGATTTTTTTCACAACCGAAAATACAGTGAAGGTTCTAGAAAGAAAGTAAGAAAGTACAAATCTTTACCAAATACCTATGTTAAGCGGGACATTAAATGTTAGTTTTAATTAGTTGTCCGTGTTTCTTTAATGCGCACTTTGTTCTACATTGTTTGCACTATGTGTGAGGGTCAACGTTTTGGTCGACTGCTCTACTATACGTTTTTGTATGCGCATTTAACACTTAATCGACTGCGTATAGGCAATGTTTGCTTGGCCGAGCCTTACTTTAACAAATCTTCTTCTCTGAAACTAAAGGGTCACGGGCTTGATTTGTTAAGTTTTACCTCATATTGTGGCCCTCTTCTAGGTTGCTTCATATCATGCATATTGAATGAAAATAAGCGCCGCTCTTGGGGTTACTTTTTTTCCTTATATGTATATATTTCAAACTTAAATAAGTATTCTTCTCTGAAACCACATGGCCCAGATGTTTGCTATTTATCATGTCATCGTGTCATACTAATAATAATAGTTTATTAAAGTCTCATCAGCATAACTGCATACAGTCACAGATAGAACATTACATTAAAACATAAAAAACCATCATTGCTTCCACTCAAGTTTGAGTTACAAGAGACTAGTTAACATCACAGACATATTAATTATTTAAAACTTATTGAAAAGGGAGCTAACTCGGAAGATCATATTGTATCCAAGTTATCCCCTTTTCTCTTACAAGTTATATCAACACATAAAACATACTAATAACACCATTATAAACCAACAAAATATTTACACATAAAACCTAGATTGATTTTGCTAATCTAATAATTAAATTCTGTACTAAAATGTGTAGAATAAAATATTGAATTGGAAAACAGGTGCAAGTGCACACTGAAACGAAAAAATAAATAAAGACAAAGTAGTGGAAAGACATCATTTATCCCCTATGATCTGATCATAAAAGAAATTATTAGAACAAACATTCTAGTACAGAATAAAAGGCAGCACTATGATTACCTTAAATACTTGGCCTTACATTATATACATAGTCTAAAAGGTCTATATACATTAAAAAAAAAAAATAATCTGATTACAAATATTTACAGCTTATTTGAAAAAAATTGGTACTAAAAGGCTAGTAATTCGTACCACTAGGTGCAAATTAATATTATTAACACATGTAAGATTGTCGTCTTAGTAGTATTAAGACACAGGTTTTGACTAAAATACTAACCAGATAACTTTCAGTAAAATGCAATTTTAGTTTATCATCACTGCTAAAAGTCATAAAATCAGGTACAGAAACTTTAGCTCTATCAAAAAGGGTATCTCTTATATCACAGTACAAATTAAATTTACGGGTCATCCGCTTTTTTAAGATCATGCCCCCGGGGTCAAAACTTGCCACGCCTCAGCGGTCACATTATTTATTAATACGTATATGGTAAATATTGTTAAACTTCAAAAGTCCTCTCTGAAAACGAATGGGTCAGGGGTTTGTTATTTGATGGGTGACATAGTATAGTTTCCTCTTCTTAGCTGGTTCTAATCATGCGCCTGGGGTCAAAACTAACCACACGTAGGGGTCCTATGATTTACATAGAAACGGCCAACGGAAAAACCTTTTGTTCTTTTGAAGTTCGAAAATGGTCTAGGTCCGATGAAAAACATGGCCGCCAGGGGGGCGGCGAAGTTTTTCTTATATGGCTATAAACCAACCTTGTTATACTATATTGGCCATTTAACAATCTTCATTAAACTTGGTCAGAACATTTGTACTAGTGGAATCTCGGTCATGTTTGAAAACAATTCTCGTCAGGTCAAAACTTAGGTTATAAAATCAAACTAAAAAAGCTTATTAACACTCTTGAAGTCACTTTTAGTCCAATCTTTCTGAAAATCTTAGTAAGATCATATATTCTTATGATATCTCAGGCGAGATGCAAAATCGTTCCGTTCCGTTGAAAACAATGGCCGCCAAGAGGCGGCACAGGTTTTTTATATGAATATAGTGAAACCTTGTTAAAACTCTAGAAGTTCTTTTTTTCGTCTAATCTTTATAAAACTTGGTCAGACCATGTGAAGCTTGGTCATGTGAGATAAAACAAAACTATGTCACTAGGTTAAATTAAATAAAATCCTTGTCAGCACTCGTTGTGTCATATTTAAAATCAAATCTTTATGAAACTTGTTCAGAGCATTTGTTATAATGATATATGGGCCGAATTCGAAAATGGTACCATTCCGTTGGAAACAAAATGGCCACTAGAAGATAATAATGGTGATCATACTGGTGATGATGAATTCAGAAACATGAATAACAACCCGAATGTCTAAAGATTTTAAATTACTAAAATGGTTACATTATTTCAGATTATTATATTTATTTTCCCACAAAAATCACATAGTGACATACCCCGTAAAACAACAAAAACGATTTTATTTCAATATTATTTGACCGTTCATCCAATAAACATGATATGTGTATTTGATCTACGACTTATGCACAAATGACCTATTACACTTTGTATAAACAGCCTCATTTGCAGGTGAGACAACTAATAGCTGGCTTACTGTGTTATTCCAATATAGTTGTCCCACATATATAATACGTTCTGTAATGAAATAATTTTAAAAGTGTGTCATAATAATATACCCAAAATTGAATATGTATGAATCATGAGGTACTTTTATTCTTCTGAACACGCCTTCTCAGAAAAGTTTTGTTCCGTTTTGTTCCTTAAGGTCTCAGGTGAGTGCATTTAATTGTTATTTTATATATAGTAAATTTAAAATGTAAATCACGATTTTTCTATGGGATTATAACTGTAGTTATTTTAATACTTATTGTAATCTTTGATAAGTTGCTTATTCAATTTAGTCGTGAAGGTCGTTTTTCCAAAGGTTAAATTAGTTCAGTTCATATTAGCCATTTAGTTTCACGTATATAATTTGACTAATATTCACTCCTCCATTTTCCTGTGCACGAATATGTTCAATATCGATCTCGTGCATCGAATTATAAAATCTGTCATTCGATGCTTTATTTTCAAAGAGTTTACATCTCTTATATATTAATAATAGATACTAATAGTAACACATATATATTTCAAGTAATTATTTATTTGTATTTTAATTATGTTTCGTTGTTTTAATTGTGTTTTGTATTGCTTGAACTGTAATGAATCACTGTCGGATCATAAATTACTAAAGCACTGGATCCACAAACGGATGCAAGAACCGAACGTATTTACTAGTATTACAGATTGGAGAAATATGCTGTTTAAACAGTACTCATTACATATTTAATATATGCCCTAGCGTTAAAGTATATATATATATCAGCCAAAACAAGTTGTTCCTCCACGATAGAATCCATAATTAAACCGTCCGGCAATATGTACTCCTAATCTGAGGAACACACATCGCATTTAAAAATATCAGTATGTATTTATTCATTATTTCATTATAGGATGCTGCTTAAATCAGATTTCGTAAAAAAAAAAACATTGATTGTATCTGTTAATGGTTAGTGGGCATATACAACAACACAACTTTCTTACACTTAATGAAATGTGAGAGTGTTATGTAGGAGGAGTGATTTATGTATATATTACTACAGCATTTGTTTTGTTATTAATACTTATCTGGTGTCCAATATAACATGTATATGAAGCCTTTCTAACCTTATTACTAGTTTATTTTGATCTACATTACAATACTGTATGTGTTCCTCATTGCCTTCATGATGTTTACTGGTCACTACTTGGAGGCCCATACATTCATTAATTTTGGTGTTAAGATTATGGTGTACAATTGTTATCATGTGTGTAAGTGTCTATAAGGCAGGGCCTGTATTTTACTTTTAATACATGACAATTGACCATGAAGGGAAGATAATTTAATGAATAGCATGTCATGGTGAATGATTGAATTTGTGTCTGTTTTATCAAATACCGGGAGTAACATGGCTAAACAAAAATAAGACTAGGCCTGTTACAGTTACACACATACATACACGCATTGATTCATAGTTCTTTATTGCAAACTAGACCAGTTAAATGAAGTACATTAACTAAACAAACTTAGACAACACACTAAAGATTTTCATAGAATGTTTGACAAATTGTATATTTACAAGCTTTAGTATATAATACAATGAGGTTTATATGATGAAATGAAATGTTTAATTTAAAACAAGCTTGACTCTGTGTTACATCCCTCATTCTTTGATCAGTGCGTTCGATATTTGGTCACATTGAAGTGCGTTGCAGTTTAAGATATAAATGGTGGAATCTTGAATCCCTGTCGTCCGTCGTTTAAGCAACTCTGAGCTCGACATGCTTTATGCATGATGAGCTTTTTTATAGGTGGAGTTCCGTCTTCGTATGTCGTCCGTCGCCAACATTTGTTATAAAGTAGTATTATCACATCAAAATATAAACAATAACATGTTCAATACCTCATTTGCGTCGATAGGCAACTGGATAGGCATTATTTTATCAAACATCCCTTCTAATAAAAATTTGTTGCGTAGTGGTAAGGGATTTATACTACAAAACTGGACATCAGAGGTCCAGTATCACACGGAAATCGATCTAGAATGGCCGGTTGCCTAGCGAGCAGCTAGTAAGTTGTTCGCTTGCTTTCATGAAAATTGTCTGGAGTTTAAAACTACATGTATTACTAAAAGGTGAACAAAGTAATATCGTTTAAAGTTAACAAAGTTTATTGCATGTTTTCAGAAGCATTTAATTGTAAAAAAAATCGCAGATTTAAATTAGTCGAATTTATTATGATGGCGTGAAGCCTATAAAGATGATAATAAACCGCCTTAAACGTAAAACAAATAATATTCTTATTGTTTGTAGAACTATTTTACTATTTTTAGCCATCGAAGTCAACGGTACACAGACCTGGATCATTCGACCTAAAATATCTCCTTAGGATTTTCTCGTTTATTATAAAAAGATAGTGACATCATTGCGACCGTCGAACACAACGATTTCCGCGTTGAACGTTTTGCCATAATACTCGTATTATCTGCTTACGTTTGATGCGAATTGAGGCGTTAAGTGGGTTGAATATTTTAATTTAAAAACTTTTTTATTTTGCGATAAATTATAATGTTAAAAGTTGCTCACGAGGTGAGTCGAGAAGCAAATTGTTATAATATTATCTTCTTCGTCTAGTAATTTACACTGTACTTGCATTGATAGTGTAACAGTGTTACGATAGTTCAATGGCATATTCATTTTTGTTGATTAAAATGTTTTGAATTTATATGAACTGTACCTTATAATACAATAATAGTGCAACGGCGAATCTGGGACGATACTGTACGCACATGCATTAAGCCCAGTTTTCCCAGAACGTGGCTCAAATATTGACTAAACCCGACACAGGATTTAATTGTCCATAGAAGTGTATTACAAACGTTGTATAATAGTGACGGAAAAGTCAAACAAAATTGAAACCAAGTCTAAAAACATTCAGTAGGTTTAAATACGAATGTCTTATTTCCTGTTTCTTTCACTTCCTTCTTAGCTCGTTAGTTATCCTAATTAGTGGACGACAATTAAGTACATGTTATTACTCAACAACAAGACCTTGCGGACACGAAGTAATACATCTCAGCACACGACGCGAGGATTACTAACATGGACAAATCGTACGTATGTCTAGTATTAATAATATAGTTGTTATCGTTTTGCGGTTAAATACTATCTACAAACATTATTTTGTGAATAATCAGTGATTTTGTATGAAATGATATCGAAATATTTTGCAAATAATTTTGAACACAAATGACAATAATATGCATCTGCGGGGATTGAATACCGATCTCGTTCGTGAAAAGCGGATGATACAACCACCATGTCGGTGTCAAGTTATTGACAAGTGGACGTGTGTGTATGACGTGTACATATATTGATTTATTTATATATATGAGCCTCGCTCTGAGAAAACGAGGTTTAATGCATGTGCGTAAAGTGTCATCCCAGATTAGCCTGTGCAGTCCGCAGGGGCTAATCAGGAAGGAGACTTCGCTTTTATGGTATTTTTTGTTGACATGAAGTCTCTTCTTAACGAAAATCCATTTAAGGTAGAAAGTGGTGTCCCTGATTAGCCTGTGCGAACTACACAGGCTAATGTGGGACGAAACTTTACACACATGCATTAAACCGTCTTTTTGCAGATCGAGGCTTATATGTATTCTCTTTAAGGTGGCTATTTCTCGTTACGATGTTCCCAACCGTTATCATTACAACAAGCCCGACGCCCGGGCTCGTCGTCCAACAGCTCCCGGCTCAGTGTTTCTACGAAGGGACATGGTTCCCGGCCGACTCTATCATCAGTGTAGGCAGGTCACTCACCTGGTGCTTTGGTTCCTACTGCAATGCTTCCGGTCAGGTCCAACACTGGGACATTTACAACTGCCCACTCTCGGACAAAAGTAACCCTCAGCCTCCATTTCCGGTCTATCAACCCCCGGCGACTGCAGAACCAATGATACCATCATCAAGGGAACCAACCGATTCCTTGCATCAAAATCATCGTGGACATGGATGTTACTTCCGCCGGAAAGTTTACTCTCCTGGCTCGGATATTTTAAATCGGAAGAGCGGAGTGTATTGTTATGGAATTTACTGTGACTGGCATTCACGCATTCAAACTTGGAGAGATTTGTGCACGAATGTCGGCCCGTATTCGTTTGACTAATCGGTATGTGTTCATGTTTTCGGTGCTCATGGTTTACTAACACAGCAAGAAATATAAACACAGTAAAATTCAAGTTACATCCGCAGGATATCCGTCTTGTCATCCCTAAATGGCCCTTTATTTGAGACAAGTGACTAATCACCACACATTGAGACAGGTACAAACACGTGACGAAAACAAACACCAACAAACTGGGGTAAACGCTTTGGTATGGTTAATGCAAATCATACCAATGTGTCATGTTCTGAGAAAAATGGGCATAATGCATGTGCGTAAAGTGTCGTCCCAGATTAGCCTGTGCAGTCCGCACAGGCTAATCAGGGACGACACTTTCCGCCTAAACTGGATTTTCGCTAAGAAGAGACATCATTTAAACGAAAATTTCCATAAAAGCGGAAATTGTCGTCCCTGATTAGCCTGTGCGGACTGCACAGGCTAATATGGGATGACAATTTCGCACATGCATTATGCCCAGTTTTCTCAGAACACGACTCCATTTAGGGTTTAAAACCGGTTTAAGGGCGCCAAAACCTCACACTTGGCCCAGCATTTGTATAATGGACTTTTTACAGAGATACCAGATATTAATTTGAAGCTTGCAAACAGTGAAACACGATGTGGCACGGTATGTCTTCAATCTGGGAAAGGAAAGTAAGAAAGTACAAATCTTTACCAAATGCCTATAGTAACCAGGACATTAAATGTAAGATTTAATTATTTGTCCGTGTTTCTTCAAAGGGCTATTCGTTCTACATTGTTTGCACTATTTGATAGAGTCCACATTTTGGTCGACTTTTTATGGAGGCAGTAATATATTGCTGAACTATATTAACGGAAAATATGTTTTTCTGCTCTGCGTTTTTGGATGCGCATTCAACACTTAATCGACTGTGTGTAGGCAATGTTTGCTTGGCCGAACCTTACGTTTAAAAGGAAATTGGGAACGTTAATGATACATAATTAATTTAGTAAAGCCGTACCAACCTTATGTGAGTGACATAATAAATAGTTTAAAACTTAATGCTATTTATTTTGTTTACTTATTTTGTAACTTTAAACCTGGTCGCGATACATGGCAGATTTTCAGATACAACGAATGTTCTTGTGATATATTAGACTTGATTGTTCTCGAAATAGTAGACATATTATATAACAATCCAGAATTTTAGCCGTGCCAAGGCTGCAACAAACACATTCTTCTAAAAAATAAATAAAACACTATTGTGGATACCATAACTTTAACAATGTGCGTATAAGTCATAGTCGTTAAGCGATAAAAGTATTGTAACATCATGTGTTTAAATATTGTTTTATACTCGTATAACAAATATACAGGTATCAAACAATTCACGTTGATAGTTTACGTAACTTATGGTCATTGATATCCAGTTATAAAATGTGCAAGCTGCACTCAGTCTTAGTATTTTCAATATATAAGAGAACTTACCTGTATTTATTCTCAAATGTTCTCAAACTAATGCAACGTGTGTCGAACATTCAGGAAAGCGGTTTATTACATTTGCGCTATAATAGTTTAAAGATGCATATGTGTGTTCGAAATCATGTGTTCAGGTTTTCATTACTTTCGACTGTTTATAATTAAAGCAAATTCTGTATATGTAGTTGTTCCCCGGTCCGTTGGTGTGATGGTTTTGTGGGTTTTGCACGCACGCACGCAAGCATGCACGCACGAACACCACCCATAAACAAACATATGCATGCATTTTTTAAATTACAAGTTTAGACAGATAATGCAATATCGCTAAATGGCTTTAAAATAACATAATATACGGATACTTCGTTACCTAGCTGCGGTCGTTATAGTTAGCCTTTAAAGGGACTTGTTCACAGATTTGACATGTTTTGAAGTGTGACATTAAATGCTTTAAATTGATAAATATAAACATCAGAACTAAAGAGCTACAGTATAAAAACAAGAATAAGAGTAAAAAATGAAAAAAACGTTAACGTCACCAGGGCTCGAACTACTGACCTATGGAGTAAAAACCAAGGGCCGAGGCCACTCAGCCGTCCGTCTTCACGTGAGTAGGTGTGTAATTCAGAGTTTATGTTCGGGTCGTCGTTGAGTCTTTACGACTACATTATGTGCGGACCTGACCATCCGTCTTCACATGCGTTGCCATTTATTTTATACTGTGTATAACTATCCACGTGTTGTTACAAATTATAACGATAACACAAGAAATCGAAATTTTTAAATCGTTTCGCGTCTGAGACGCGTTATAATTTTATCAATTTCTAACGATTATTTTTCGTAAACGAAAGTGTATTTTTAGTACTAATCTGCGGCATTAGTGTTATTTCACACACTGATGCACATTGTTCATGTTTTTCTTGAATCTGTGACAAACAGTTGCAATTTTTTCATTTTGATAACCTGTGAACAAGTCCCTTTAATTAAAGGGAAGTAATCTCTGAGACTATTTTGTAACCAGACGGGATTAGATACTTCCCTTGCATACAATTCTTAACCCTCTATCAATATGTGCAATACTACCATGTAAGTAAAACACTCAAACATACTTTCTCATAACTAACAGTTTTAAAGTGTGTATGCATATTCGGATATCTCTGTCTTATTATTCTTCCGGTCTTATTTATCCAGACAAATCTGAGTAAAATAAGCTAAACTGTTAGAAAAACGCCGGCTATAGTATTTCAAAGTTGAGTAATCATTTGTTTTTAAGATGGCTAACATTGACAATTTTTTGCGCACGGATATATTGCAAAATTGGTACGAAGAACAAATCTGTATTTCTCCCTCATAAGCGTAAAATAATCAAATTGTCAATCATATCCCACTAACATACTGGTTATGTCATATTTCATTGCATACAACATGCAATTGGATTCGAATGCAAGTTTTAACAACATTTTTCTTCTAGATATACAAATAAAATAATACGCAATTAGAAATTAATATAAGTTTAACAATTTAGTCAGCTGACTTGCTATTTATGTTTACATAATAGAAGGTATTCGATTTTTGTTAATGTAAGTCATTTAATACGATTTTCATACGAAATGCGTACATATGTTGTACATATTTTCCTACAATAACCGAAGCATTCGTCTTTTAATTAGGATCGGAGTGAGTGTTCGTGTGTCGTTTAATAGATTTCGTTGCAGGAAATTTAAATGATCCGTAAAACAAAATTGTGTCTTTGTGTCGAACGAATCTGCACTAAAACTAAATTTAGGTTCACATCGTACATGAATGATACACATGCTGGCGAATTCGACTGTACAGAAATTTTCGATTTAAGAATTAAATATCTGGCTTATTTCGCATTTTTAGACACATGTTCTTCTTAACTTTTATTTAATTTATATTAAAATATATGCATAATAAGTGTTTTACACATTTTATATAAATTCATAAATAGTTGACAAAATCGTGCAGTGTCACTTTAAGAAACCTACTTTATTATGTGTCGTGTGTGGTGTGTTCAAAATGAGTAATATGAATCATATAAAAGTGTTAACGATCAGTCCCAAAGTGGGAAACAATCATGACCATAATCGTGATACATCGTCTATCTCCGGAAACAATCACGGCCACAATCGTGATACAGCGACTATCTCCGGAAACACTCAGGGCCACAACCGGGATACATCGACTATCTCCGGAAACACTCACGGCCACAATCGTGATACATCGACCATCTCCGTAAACAATCAATGTCTTTGTAATACCAGCTACAAAGGACATGACAAGCAAAACAAAACAAAATCGAATGCACGTATAATGATATAAAATATGTCTGAAAATGAAAAAAAAAATGTTCTTTACTGTTACATTTGTATTATTCTAATGTGAATTTATTTCATATTTTAAATTCCAAAGTTGTTCATATTATATCGCTGGCAATTAATGCATACGTAAAAAAATATTTTAATACATATAAGCCGCGTTCTTGGAAAACAGGGATTTATGCACGTGTGAAAAGTGTCGTCTCAGATTAGCCAGTGCATTCCGCACCGCACAGGCTAATGAGGAATGATACTCTCAGCTTTGGTGGCATTTTCAGTTCAGATGAAGTTTCTTCTTAACGAAAATTCAGTCTTGACGGAGAGTTTCGTCTCTGATAAGCCTGTTCCGACTGCACACGCTAATCTGGGACGATACTTAACACACATGCATTAAGCCCGATTTCCCCAGACCGCGGCTCATATTGATCATAGATATAGTATCCACTCCCAGATAATACATTTAGGGGCATGTTTATTGCAATTTAAAAGAACGCAAACGCTCAAAGTGAACCGAAACAGTCGTATTATTGCCGTCATAATTTTGTATATATGATGCGTGCTAAATTTAAGTATGCTCGATATGCTCCCTTAACCGCCGTAAAGGTCTAAATATACTAAATGTTTTTCCAATATAATTCAATGTTAAAGCGACAACGTTAAGCGAAAATAAATGCAAAATTTTGCACATACACACCGCCATAACCATACCTTTTCTTAAAGGGCATTCTAAGCTGAATCGATTAAAGCAATAAAAAGGTATGTCATGTTCAAACCAAAAAAGATTTTGACACAAATCAAAATCGACTTTTTGGTACCTTCTTTTTCGGCCGTTTTCGAGTTGATTGTAACCTTTCTCGGTGCCGTTTTTTAATTAAATCTCTAACTTTATCATATTTCAGGGATTAAGTTGTCAACACCTAAGCTTACACTATCAATATCTCCAAACGATTAAACCAGAACAACAGTCTAAAGAGTAAAACATGCTTTCGAGTAAAATATGATTTTTTTTTTAAAGAGTATAGCCCTTCATGACACAATTATTTAGTATATTGTAACCTAAATACATTATGTTTGAGTTCTTGAATGTGATATGTCAAAAAACAACATGTTTCGTTAAATGCGATAAATGCTTAGTGTATGAGTTATTGAACTTGTTGTGTCAAAAACAACATGTTTCGTTTACCGCCGTAAGTTATATATGCATGAGGTATTGAGCTTGTTGTGTCAAAAACAACATGTTTCGTTAACCGCCGTAAATGCCTTATGTATGAGTTATTGAAATATGAGTTATGTTCAGATCTTATCTCGAATAGTACCGACAAATACTTTTTTAAACAAAATGCGGGCTCAAAGCGTGCAGTTTGTACGAGTTTTGCCAAACAACTATTGAAAAGATTGATCACTTATTTTTGGAATTAACTAACATTAAAAAAAACATTGGACAAATNATAACTAAACGTTACTGTCCTTTTTCCGTTTGTTTTCAATAAGTTTTAACCACTTTAAACGCACTTTTAATCCCGCATTTAAAAACACGTCTTGCTGTACCACTAGCCCAACAATGTCAGTCAACAATGACAAAAAACATAAACAGCATTGTTTTGAATTTAATATAAATTTAAATAAAATATTCATATTTAACATGAAAATTAAACAATTGTCTCAATTATCTTCTGATAAAAATACAGAGAGATGCAGAGGTTGCCCTTATTAAAAATAAACATGAAAACATAATCACAAAATGATCCACTTCATTACATAGTTTTCAACCAATACTACTTAGATAACATCTTTGAATGCATATAGCTCTCGGCCCATGCTCTCAACATTAGTAATGTTTTTGTTTTAAACGTGAACCAAACGTATAACCCAACAAATAATTGAGAGCTATTTTATTATTCATTGAACATGTTTTAAAATGTTATGTTATTTTTCATAAACCGTTTAAACACACTATGTATTGTGTGTATGTGTACGAGTGTTTGCGTGCGTGCGTGCGCGCGCGTGAGTGCGTGCGTGCGTGCGTGTGTGTGTGTGTGTGTGTGTGTGTGTGTGTGTGTGTGTGTGTGTGCGTGTGTGTGCGTGTGTGTATATGTGTGTGTGTGTGTGTGTGTTTTTGTATGCAACTCTGACAATATATGTTGTATGTGTGTAAACATGAATGTTTGCACTGTAGTATGTTTTATATACCACTTAAAAGAATACTGAATGAATGTACCTTATATTACCCATGTTTTATGTATGCAAATATAACTGGTATCAGTGTAAATGTCAAACATGGAAAAACATAATGAGATAAAAAAGAGCTATTGGATTGGTTATTGTCACAAGGCGAGAACAGTGTGCGGCCAGTACGGGACTCGAACCCGGGACACCTCTCCCGACTGAGCTAACCGGGCCGCCACACAATCTCTCATCTAACGAGACCAAGTTCATACTGCAACATACACCCCCACTCGAATATGTATTCGTCCTCGAATACAGGGATTCGGTGTGTTATATGATTTATTTTGTGCCTCTGAGAGCATACACAGGTTACGTCACGGCCCCACTTTGGGCGCCAAATGTCACAGGGCGAGAACATTGTACGGCTAGTCCGGGATTCGAACCCGTGACACCACGCTATCAGGGCGAATGATCTCCCGGCTGAGCTCCTCTTACCGCAGTTAAAGTCAAAACAACATCACACATTATACGCATGAAACACAAATCATGACTTACGTTGACGTTTCGTGACTGTGATAAAATACTTTAATTGCAAGTTAATTGCGTTTGTTAAACAGATGCAATTTCTTGAATGAAAGTCTCAATGAAATGAAATTTTAATAGAGCTATTCTAAAAACAGAGCGCTTGAGAGTAAGTGATGTTATGAAATCAGAACTTTATAAAGTTTTCTGGCCAAACTGTTGTTGTTGTTGTAAATAAATAATTTGTTCAGTTATGTATTAATACACCCCCTTACCCGAGGTACTTTCAGTCAATTAATAATTAAATAGAGTATGCACTAAAATTTAAACACGTGTGTTTGCAAGTCAAATAACAAACACGCACACAATTATAAAGCTATCATTCATATTGAATTGTAAAAAAACAACTTTATGTAAATCAAATAAAATAACGCGCATTTGATCAAGAAAAGTATGAGCCTCGTTGTAGGAAAAGTTCGCTTTATGCATGAGCGTAAAGTGACCACCACGAAGTTATATCCACGTGGTGGTGCATGACATATTCACGTGGTGGTGCACGATATATCCACGTGGTTGTGCATGATATATCCACGTGGTGGTGCAAGACATATTTACGTGGTGGTGCACGATATAACCACGTGGTGGTGCATGATATATCCACGTGGTGTTGTATGATATATCCACGTGGTGGTGCATAATATAACCACGTGGTGGTGCATGATATATCCACGTAGTGGTTCATGATATATTTGCACGTGGTGGCGCATGCTATATCCACGTGGTGGTGCATGATATAACCACGTGGTGGTGCATTATATATCCACGTGGTGGTGCATGATATATGCACGTTGTGGTGCATGATATATCCACGTGGTGATGCATGATATAACCACGTGGTGGTGCATGATATATCTACGTATTGGTGCATGATTTATTCACGTCGTGGTGCATGCTATATCCACGTGGTGGTGCATGAAATAACTACGTGGGGATGCATGATATATCCACGTGGTGGTCCATGATATACCCACGTGGTGGTGCATGATATATCCACGTGGCGGTGCATGATATAACCACGTGGTGGTGCTTGATATATCCACGTGGTGGTGCATGATATACTCACATGATGGTGCATGATATATCCACGTGGTGGTGCATGATATATCCATGTGGTGGGGCATTATATAACCATGTGGTGGTGCATGATATAACCACGTGGTGGTGCATGATATATCCACGTGGTACTGCATGATATATCTACGTGGTGGTGCATGATATATCCACGTGGTGGTGCATGCTATATCCACGTGGTGGTGCATGATATATCCACGTGGTGGTGAATGATATATCCACGTGGTGGTGCATGACATATTCACGTGGTGACATCAACTTGGTGGTTCATGGCACATTCACGCAGTTATATATTCGGGGTGGAGCATGACATATTCTCGTGATGTTGCATGACATATTATAGATAATTCCCCCCTTATTATTTTCTTTGTGTGTAGAAGATCTCGAGTGTTTTTTGTTGTTTTTTTTACAAAATGATGTACAATTGCATATTGACGACATTGTCTTGATTTTACTGTTATTTATTGATGAAATGACTATTGTAGGTAAATCGCCAGATGAAATTCAAAATCATTCAGATAGTCTACAATATTTTTCAAGTTACGGGGATTAAAAGTTAATACACAGAAAACACAAATTACGGTATTTCGGAAAAGAGGCGGATTATTGCCCAACGAAAAATGGGCCTACAATGGGCATGTCATTCAAGTTGTGAATGATTTTAACTATCTTGGAGTTGTTTTTAATTATACTGGGAGTTGCAAATTGAATCAGGAACACCTAACAAGCATTCAAGCATTGAAAGTAATGAATATTTAATATCTGAAGTAATGACGATGATTTAAAGCAAAAAATACCTTGTCAACTATTTAACGCTTTTGTTTGTTCCCTTTTAAACTATGCTTCGGAAGTTTGGGGCTATACTAAATCTAAGGAATTAGAAAGAATCCATTTGAAATTATGTAAACGATTATAAAAGATTAAACTTAACACATGTAATGCATGTGTCTATAGTGAGCTGGGTAGATATCCCAAGTATATACATAGATATGTCTGTGTCAATTAACTTTCGTTTAAGATATGTAGATCTAAAAATATCATTATTAAAACCATATATAACTTGGTCGTTTCAGATTATTACAAAGGCTGTCATAATTGGATATTAAATGTTTAAAAACAAATGCTTGATGGCTATGGTTTCAGTTATGCATTTGAGGATATTTTTTTTATTCAATATAAGAAATACAATGTATACATGTATGTGATCACAAAATAAAATGAAATCATGCAGCATTAATATTCAAACATGTTATACAAGATATGCTAATAAATACTTTTTGACCTTGTGGTTTCCTTTAGGTTAAAAAAAAAGAATAACGATGAAAAGAATAAAGAAATAAGATCGCCGTGGCGTAGTGGATATGGTGTCCGCCTAGCGATCGGGAGATCATGGGTTCGAACCCCACTGNTTCATTGTAGGTGTTTGTTTTCTGTATTTCATGCTGAATATGAAATATTTCATTAATATTATTATGTAGTTCACGGTGTTATTAAACTCTGGTATTTACTCCTAGACTGATGTCTGAAAGAGATAGTTTAACATTTAATTTGTGTTTCTCTATAAAGGTTGTCGATTGATTCCATAGAGTTTGAATATGTTTACACTCCCAGAAAAGGTGTTATATTGTTTCAATATGTTCACTACATATATCACATAGATTTGTGTTGGATAGGTTGCATTTAAAACGATATTTATGTGTAGCTATAATTCTCTTAATGTATTTATATTGAAAATTTCTTAGTGTGCTATCAGTAGTTGATTTATATGGCATGACAAATATTTGTTTCCAATTACATTCTATTTCTCCAAGAAGGTTTTGCCATTTAGTTTGAGCTTTAGAGGTTTCGGCATGGTTTTTTATTTGAAGTGCGTAAAATATTTTGTTCGTTTTTTTTTGCAATTATGTTGTCTATGAATGTTTTTTGAGTATTTGGTGGGTTATTTGTAGTTGTTGTTGGTGGTTATGTCTTTATTATTCCATAAAATGGTTTAACTGTTTATTTGGGTTTCTAAATTATGAGTAACTTTACACCATGCCGATAGAACATTAGATAGAAATATATTTTTGGTTGAAATTTAATCTAAAATATTATTGTTGATATTACATTCAAAAATCAAGGAATCACCATATGTTTTTAGAATTTTCTGGTAGAATAATTTCCATTTACTCGTATTGGTATTATCTAAATATCGTTTAACCCAACTGCATTTGATTGCATTCAGGAATGAATCTATGTCCGTTAGTCGGATACCCCCATATTCTACTGATTGAATTAATTGAGTTCGTTTAATTTTATCAGGTTTACCGTCCCATATGAAATTAAATATTTCTGATTTTAAATCTTTAATTATATCATTGTGTGGGTTTGGGAGAACTGTGAATGTATAAATTAATTTAGGGAGTGCAAACGTTTTAAACACGGTGTTTTTTCCGATGAGTGTAAGTTTACGATGCTGCCATGATTTTAAACAATTTTTAACTTTTTGTTATTTAGTCAATATGTTTTTTTAGAACTGTTTCATTTTCATTGTTTGTAAAACTTATTCCTAACGTTGTTGCTTCATCTGATGTCCAAATAAAATAATTTCATTTCTTTTTTAAGATGAATATTACTTTGTTTGAATTTACCTATTCGTAGCACAGTGCATTTACTTTTGTTTAATATGAGACCCGATGCTATTCCAAAAACGGTTAGCGATTCTATAAGATTATTGAATGAGTCACTACTGTTTTTTTAAAAGTAAGTTGCATCGTCAGCAAATATGGACTGTTTAATTTCTTCGTCTGGTTCTAGCGATATTCCCTTTATATGTTTATTTGATTGGATATAGTGTGATAGATACTCGATGCATATAATAAATAGCGATGATAAAAGTGGACATCCTTGTCTTACCCCTCGTTCGATGTTAAAACTGTTCGAAAAAAAGCCTTTGTTAATAATTATGCTGTTGATATCGGTATAAAACAATTTAACCCATTTAATAAGACTTTCAACAAAATTCATATTTTCTAAGCAAGAGAACATAAACGAATGATCTAGTGAATCGAAAGCCTTTTCAAAGTCTGCAAAGAAGATAAGGCCAGAATTGTTTGGTTGGTTGAAATAATTTATGCATTCTTGTATCAGACGTACGTTTTCCCCAATGTAACGTCCTTTAATGAAACCAGACTGTGATCTTGAAATGATTGATGGTAATATTTTTTTAATTCTGTTTGATATACTTTTAGTTGCAATTTTATAATCATTGTTTAGTAGACTAATCGGGCGCCAGTTTGATAAGGATTCTAAGTTTTTTCCAGGTTTTGGAATGAGTGATATTATACTTTGTTTTTGAAGTGTAGTTAGGTTTTCGTTGTTAAATGAATAGTTTAGTGAATTAATTAAATGTGTTTTAATATCATTCCAGAATATTTTATAAAACTCGATAGTGATGCCATCAGATCCTGGACTTTTGTTATTTTGCATTTCTTTAAGTGCTCCTCCACATTCATATTCATTTAGTAATCCGTCACACAATAGTTTTTCTTCTTGATTTAAAGTGTGATGTGTATTTTTAAAAAGGGTGTTATTTTCAACATGTTTTCGTTTATAGAGGGTTTCGAAAAATAAACGTTGTTCTTCTAGTATTTGAGTTCTGTTTGTTATATCTTTGCCATTGACTACTAATTTGTGTACAGTTTTTTGTTCACTTCTACGTTTTTCAATGTTTGCGAAG
>VMBQ01007419.1:0-36379 GCA_007657795.1 Dreissena rostriformis | reverse complement strand
TGATGATGATACTGATGATGATACTGATGATGATACTGATGATGATACTGATGATGATACTGATGATGATACTGATGATGATACTGATGATGATACTGATGATGATACTGATGATGATACTGATGATGATACTGATGATGATACTGATGATGATACTGATGATGATACTGATGATGATACTGATGATGATACTGATGATGATACTGATGATGATACTGATGATGATACTGATGATGATACTGATGATGATACTGATGATGATACTGATGATGATACTGATGATGATACTGATGATGATACTGATGATGATACTGATGATGATACTGATGATGATACTGATGATGATACTGATGATGATACTGATGATGATACTGATGATGAGTAATTGCGAATGCATAAGTACATGTGTTCACTCATATCTGCTCATGTACTGTACAATTATTTTGCTTGTTTATTTAAATTGACTAGATTCTTTTAGGACAAACTGCATTTAAATCTTTCGTAAACAAGGTGTATATGACATACTGAAACTACCATTTACAAAACAGTTTCGGTTCTTGTATTATTCGAAACTGGAACGACACGCACAATGTCTCGGTGTACGTATTGTATTTCATGTTGGCTATAGATAACTTGACGATACCAGCAAACCCAAGGATATTAAACAATTGCTTGCTGCAAATAAATATAAAGCCACAGTTGGCTGAAATGTTATACATAGTTTATTAGATCCCCGAACGATAGTATTGAAACAGATTGGAACAAAACCAATATTGAAGAAATAATAAACCAAATTAATTAGCCAAATATTTAAATAATCAATATATATTAACGTATATATTGATTATACTATCTTAAGTTTGTATTTCGGATTTATACAGTGATTAATATAATACAATTATTTGACTTCAGAATGTTGTAATTATGTTAAATTTAGTTATTTTTTAATTTATGCTATACATACTATTTCCGTAAAAGTAACACTAGTGTCTCGACGTCGATAAAACGTATTTCATATTGCCTGTGTAGCATTGACCAGACTTCATGGCCAAGCGTGGCATTTACAGGTTTCCTAACATTTTTTTTGTGCAAATCTGTTTTGCTATAACAACATATTGATAAATTGTTAATGTAAATGGTTTGTTTATTTGGTCATTTTAAGCGGACATGGTGTGGATTGTATCATGCACATCAGTTCAATACTACACTAATGCAATTAATATAAACCGTATCATTAATTTCAGATTAGTTTAGGTTATTTAGTTGAACGTGTAAAGGCTACTTAATAAACATGAACATGATGACGATGTTTCAGTAAGATAACGCATATATTAACGTTTATTGGTTGGGAAGGGGCTTTGCTTTGGTTACTGTGACCATTTATAGTACACATTACATTAACAGTATTTAATTATTACAAAGTCGGGTGGTATTAGTAATTGCAAGTGTTAATTCTAAAAACAACCAACTAAATATTTGTACTTGTGTGTTAACTTATAAACAATCCTCACTAATCTTGAGTCGGAAACGTCAAATCGACACTTTACACAGCGAGCCATGTCCCGTTCATGCGAAAACCCGTGGATGATTATCACAATAATCATAGTAGCATCATCATATAATACATACTATATAATATATTAAGGTAAAACAAGTAATATATAATAAATATATCATCAATCAAAATACAGAACAGTAGGTAGATCAAAAAGTCAAGTGTGCAAACAAGAAATGAACGGGTATTGGTTTGGGTGTTTGACATCTGCCTGACTCCACAACAATAAATAATAATTTGAATAATGCATTGAAAAGGAGATTATGGGCGTACCTAAAACTGTGTTATCAGTCAGAAACATGATAACAATGAAATTGAATGGCGTTAATTTAGGTAAAGGTTTTCAATGCAATTGTGCACACTTAATAGCATAAAGCTATTTATTGAAAAGCGTTCAAAATATAGAAACATGCTTATCTACTAACTACGCTGTAGAACTAACCTCAATAATGGATATTATTTACTAATTTTATCTTAAAATCATAAAAAATGTGCATTCGAAAAATAAAATATCTGGTTAATGTATCTTAAATACGTGGCGCCAAAAGTAGTGACAACGCTGAGAGAGGGGCTAAAATCAATCATAACGTACTTTGCACGATTAGCTCACGTGTAATATGAAGTTTTTCATTTTAAAAATAAACAATGATGATGCCAGTATTTCTTTAAGTAAATAATTGAACTTGTTATAGCTAATTTAATAGAATTTTAATTAACTATTTCATTGTTTCATATCATATTGTACGTTCTAAACGACTTGTGTCCACGTGAATTGCTGCGTTAATCATTGTGACGTTAGCGGTTTCGTTGTCATCAATTAGCGTACACAGAATCACAAACCCGAGAATGGCAACACATAGAGAATGCATGTTTTACTTACTGCTACCTTTTTTTTTTATTAAATATGCTATTATTTTGTAATAAAAATATCATAAGTTGTAATCGCACATACTTTCTATTCACTTAATTCTGCAGTTGATGTTTATTTATTTTTAAACTGTTTTCACGTCTTTATGCGACACAATTATGAAGTAAAATAATACGTTGAACTGGTATTTGTGCGACTTTTCTTCGTGATATTGACAAGTAAAGTACATATTATATTATGGGATTCAAAATCGCACGTACCTGATCATATTAGTTCTCTTGAATGTTGTTTACATCACCTCATCTCAATATTAACATATACATAATGTATATCGTATTTGTAAAGATATTGGTTATTTAGAATGTGTAATATTCACGTAAAGAGAAGAAAACAAAATTATGAAAGATAACCGTGTGTAATGTTTGTAAGCAGGCGATCGTCAGCGAATATTAATCTCTGTAGCCATTCAGAAAGGTATTAAAGTAACAATCATTACATGGTGAACAGCGTTTTCGTTTAAGGTCACTTTAAAACAACTTATGTTCAATACACCTATGTGTGAAAAGGTACCTCTCTAATCCGTAGAATAATTAGTAGTCGTAGACATTGTAATAGAAATAATAGTAGTTGTAGTAGCAGAAGTAGTAGTAGTAGGAGTAGTAGTAGTAGTAGTAGTAGTAGTAGTAGTAGTAGTAGTAGTAGTAGTAGTAGTAGTAGTAGTAGTAGTCATGAGGACCTATTTCCATCACTTTTAACAAACAAATATAGACGCATTTGAATAACTGTTTAAAACAATGATGAGAAGTATTATTTGGTTTTCAAGTTTAACAATTATTGTTATTTTAATTAATTGAGATGTTAATATGTTATGTCTTGCTCTCCTCCATATTTTGGTTCAGATGTATTTCGAACTTACCGGAGTAATGGCCCCCTTTTTAGCATTTTAATTTTATTTTTTTAACATTAGTCGCGCGGAACTCAAACAGTATTGTTGATAAATGAATTTAACTTGACAAACATATTAATCACTATGTGAACTTGTGTACCTCCATATTTTGGTTAAGCTATTTTCGATATAACCGGAGTTGTGGCCCCTTTTCATAACAAATGAAATTGTTAGACTGTTTCGCCTGTAACTTAAAACGTTGTGCTTCTATAGAGGGCTTAATCATTACACACATATTAGTACGTTTGCAAACTTGCGCACCTCCATAGTCTGGTTCAGTTTTTGTTCTGACATAAGTGAAGTTTTCCGTTTCGCGGAATGTGGGGGAATTCGTGTTGTACGTACTCATTTCTAGTTTCATTAATTTTCAACATGTCAGAAACATGTATAGGAAAATAAGAACAATAGCGATTGAATAATAATGCTATACAGGGTTTTTCATCATCATCATTCCCTTAACCGGTCTGGTCGTTAGGGGGGGATGATGGACGACGATACAGAAATCCTCCTCCAGTCAGGTCTGTTGTGTGCTGCTTAGATTAATTTATCCATAGGAAGGGATGTCCACTCTTTCACATTGTCCAACCGGTTTTTCTTCTGACGGCCTCGACGTCGAACTTCCTCTAGCGTGCCCTGGAGAACAGTCTTGAACAGAGAGTCGTGTCTGGTGACATTACCAAACCAAGACCATTGACGGTCGCCAGTAGATGATCCTGTGGGCCAACACGAGTTGCAGTCATGATCCGGACGTACTCGTTGGTCGTGTGCCTCGTGTAGGGAATGCGGAGAAGTATTCGGATACATTTGGGTTCAAATGCCTGTATCCTGCGTTCTGTGTCTTGAGGGACTTGAAAATTCTGTAGTTGGTGGGGAAGCTGATGGAACGGCTTGTCCATAACCTTCTTAGTCTGGCCATTGCTGCGGTCGCAATGATAATTCTTATTCGGACCTCAGCGGTACTGATACAATCCTTGGTCATGGTTGCGCCCAAGTACTTGAAACTGGTCACTTTTTCTAGCTTCTCGCCGTTAATGGTGTTGTCTGCACTGGTGTTGATCGCGCTGTTCACCATTACCTTTGACTTCTCCTTGCTGACCTCCATCGCGTATGCTCCTAATCTTTCGTAGAGTCTGTTGGTGAGATTTCAAAGTTCACTGCTGGTGCCACCCATAAGGTCACTGTCATCAGCGAATACCAAGTTAAAGATGGGTTTTCTTCCGATGGAAATAGAGGTGATGTGGTCATGGAGAGTGTCCAGCATGGTCTTCTCAACGAAAAGGTTAAACAGGACGGGAGAGAGCAGACATCCCTGACGGACGCCCAACGATGTCCTGAAGAAGTCCCCCTGCTGTTAATTGAGAAGTACTGCGCTGCCGGCGTTTCCATAGATTGAATAATAATGCTATTCAGGGTGTTTAAGCTGTTGTAAGTTACATTGAAGGCTACTTAACTGAGAACAGAGTACTGTTATGCGTATATTATGTGTTTTATTAAAGAAGCCAGGCGACCGGTGTATAGGGTATGTTTGTTTTAGTAACGAGTGCGTCATGTGATTATATGAGTCTATGTCGCCTGTGTTTAGCCGATGTTTAAACGTTTACATACACCGATAATTAAAATACGTATACTGTGTTTATTTTCTTGCTTTGTATCGTAATAAGCAGAGGCATTCGTCTGCTATCGCTCCTTTTCGCGTGGGAAGGTTTTGAATGTCAGCGATGTTACACTATTTGAATACTGAAAACGCAGGGACAATTTATTGCAATATGACATGAAAAGATTTCCGTGTTAAGAAACTATTAAGTCTTAGTATTTGTCCTATAAACCATTTAAGATGAAAACGCTCGTATCGACATGTGTTTGACTAATATTTTAAAGCATCAACTTTAAACACACTAAAACATTTAACTGAAGGATCGAACTAAAGTCTAAGGAATCATACGAAAAATAAAACCCACACGTTTCTTTAAAACCAGCTGCTCTACTTGACTGCCAAGCAGTTTACTTTATAGTAAGGTATTGAAGAAAATGCTTGAATTGTACTAATGTCAAAACGTATGCTTATACTATATTATACTAACAAAAAAATGCTACGAACGGAATATCCACTTAAGCCGATTTCATCTAAAGATGCCAACTGGTATTGCAAACAGAATTTTTGCCATCTTAAAACGTACAAATTATATCGGTGTCAAGGAGGTGTATTTGGTATAAGAACTTATATGCAATTGTTTGTACAATGGGCTGTTCTGTAAACACATTTAACAACAGCTGCGTTGATGCTCAAATTTCTAAATGTTTAGCATTTTCCACTTGAGGCAAGTTCTAATGCATTGTCGCTTACAATTTTGCTATTGTATATACATGACCTATTACATACTTAGTTAATGGCAGTACGATTGTGTTATTTCTAATTTCAATATATCCATGATTTATTTGAAATTCGACTTACTTTTATTAAAATGTGTAATGCAAAGATCGGAGTGCATGAACACATACGACAAAAACACCTAACGTTTATAAAAAAAGTGCCGATTATCAGCTAACGTCATTTATTTACACGTATTAATATGGTTGCACATGATACGCGCTGCTATGCTGATTAAGTGAAAAAGTTGTTTACGTCGCGGTTAGTGCCTTTCACCGGAGTGTTTATCCCGCTCTTAATTCGTGTCTGCATTTCTAATTCAAACCGGTTCTGCAACATAATTGTAGCTCGTGGACGCAGCGACCGTTGGATAGGTATCAACAATATCACTTTACCTATTTACATAATTGGGGGATTTAGAGCAGCTGTTTAAACTTGTTGAATACAGGATAAATTACAGTGAGATGATACATTCATCTCCTACATGGTATGTGTATATAGCGATACTGAATTCTGTTTGAAAATAAATAGTATATTACATTATTATTAAATCTATAATGACGATAATTGTGTAGGCATTTAGATTGAGTTAGTACCGTTTGAATGAATCTCTTTGGCAAGAGTTTACGCGTTTAACAAATATAACAACCAAGGCATTGATTTGCAAAGACTGTTTGCTACAATTACAATTAACAATAACAAATAACAATTACAAATGCAAATATTTTTTTCTATCTAAAATATAACGGTAAGTAAGGCAACATGTAATGGTAGTTCAGCTGCTAAAACAAATGTTGACATGTTATCCATCGTATAAAGGAACTCCTGTCACGGATAATTTAAATATTCTCACGCAAGGACAGCAGTGAAATACCCTTGATGTTTCAATATGACACTGTTGATCCTATTAAAAGTATAAACACGCGCAATTTAATCTTCACAAAACGAAATACGGCAACGATGTACGACTGTAAACGACTTCAATGTTATGGAATGACCAAAGGTTTTCATACAACATTCTCATATAATCAATTACAAAGAGTTTATGAGCATTTTCCTACTTTCACTACATCTCAATATTTTGTTCTTTTTCTAGTTTGACATAGCGCGCATGAAATGCATGATTACCAACATTTAACATATGTTGCTTACTGACAACTACTTTTAAATATAACAAATTATCCAGGCGCTATTTTTGGTTTTGTATTAACATAGTAGTTTTGCATGTTTATGTGTTTGTTTCGAAAGTACCCAAAACACAGTGCCTGAAAAACACCACAAACAACTTCACTATAATGCGCGTGTTATCTGCTTTCAACAAGGTTGAACAACATTAACACTTTACCGTATGGATTGTAATTATTTTATAAATGCAAACACGGATATTAAACAAAACAATTTCCAAAGATGGCAAATATTTATCGTCACATTTAAACTATAATGCTTCGTGCTACCGAGACGACGAACAACACGAACACTGTTTACGTTAATTTTATCGATCGAACATATATAAAATCATAAAGTCTCTAATGAAGGCGAATATAAGTCACATGGATGGACCAGTTTATCGTTGTCAAAAGAATATGAATAATATATGTGTCAATAGTTGAATGTTAAAAAACAAACAAACTTAAAAAAAATACCCACTCTTTCACAATATTGGTTATTGTCATTATTTGTATAAACTGAAACGGTGAATGTGTCGAATCTGGTTTTTAAACCTGAGTTGGAAGGGGAAGGCTAACATTGCACATTTTTGCTTTTTTATTATACAGCTGCCTGTGGTTTATCTCAATATATTTGTCATTTGTATGTAATAAATATGCGGCAAGCGGTTGGGATAAGACCATACTATTTTAAAATTTGGTCGGACATAATTGAAAAAACCTAATGTGAAATTGCTATCTTTTTAAAACGTGTAGGATGTTTACATATTGTAATTATCTATACGATATTTTCAACATGATAGAATTAACTATTCGAATCGCGATTTAAGGTATAAGGTCCTACAACGTCTCTGAATGATGTCTTCTTCAACGGTCTGTTGCTTTGTTCTTCTCAATAATATTTCGTTGGAGATCTTGTCTGCCAGCGGATCTTGATGATCTTTATGAGGAAGGTGTTGATGATTAACACATAGATATTGTTTGAATAATGGTTTATTTAGACAAAAATCGATATATTTCTTGTATTATTCGAATACTTGTGATCGAATTGCTCAGGCAAATCAATCTACAGTGTACGTAAAGCCTTAATTGCAATCACATAATTTTTGATTTCACTAACACCGCAGGGTCTTACCTGCAATTACATTATATTTGATTTCACTAACACCTCTAACTTCTGACCAACTAACTTGATGATGGCAAATATTTAAAACAATATCTCAAGGAACTACTTATGTGAATACATTTTAATAGGAAGGAAGGCGGTGCAGATTTCCCGGCGAGAATTGTTTTAAATTTAAGTAAATGCCCGATATAATGGTCAAAACGTCACGGTGTCATACACGAAGAGGGATATGAGAACACTTCTATAAAATTCTTGCGCCCTTGATGCTTTCACGTGTACATGTGTTTAATATTATTTCTTAGCATGCCATGATTATTAAGTTAATGAGTATTTGAATAACACAATTCACACGACATTATTGTACATAATAAATGGTTACCTTGAAGTACACACGTTTATTGGCATATTGGAGATGGTTAACCTTTATAAATTGTTACACTATCTATGTGTTTTATTATTCTGACTAGTATAAATAGTGTGTAGTAATATTTATAACTACATATGTAGTAAAATTATACTATCTTAGACGTTCTTTCTGTTAAATTCGAGAATCCTTTAAAAACATTTATATGTATTAAGTGCATAATAATGGGTTTGCTATAATAGTTTACTGCACAAAACCAAAGATCTGTAAAATAACGCTCATGAATTATATCTATGCTGTAATATAATCGCAAACTATTTGTTTTATGGAAAAACTCCTTCATGTTATATTTGTTTCATATGATACAATATACTTGAAATAGTTTGTGAGATTGTAGGAACATTCTTGACTTACTTTTATGTTTACATGCATAGACAACGTGAATCTGTATATTGTTTTATACATGTATCATGGATGTAATGTGTTTATATTTGCATTTTATTACAAGGAAGTCTTCCTCATGTAACAATACAAACCATCGTTTGTGATAACGTTTCTATTTAGCTGACAATATGGAAAAATCTGCCTACCTTAATAACAGCTTACTTGGAAGTATTTAAAAAAATATTTAACACATTGATGTTGTATAATTTAACTATAACGGTTTTTACGGAAATATCGACGGCATTTTTGTTAATTATGAACATGCATTAATCAAAAGCATCATCCGTATTTAAAAGCAGGTGTGTAGCTGGTTATAATATTATATTGTTTCAATCGTTATGTAAACATATATAAACGGTGTGCAAACATTTGTTTTATAATTCAAGCCCCAAATGGAAACTAAAATATTCATTGACAAACAGCCTTACTTGGTCATGTATGTGTGACTGTAGATACAACACGTTGACATACAAGTTTAGTTGTTTACAGTTGCCAGAAAAATTCAAGACCAGACACTGTGCTAGATGATTGCTTAAAAAGATCATTAGTGATAGCAAATACAGCTTTTACTGTGTTTTACTGGAATGATCAAGTTTAATCTTTGTAATGATTGTTTTATATTTCCTCATCAATGCGAACAAATTATTTGACACTCGTGATGTTTATTTTTGGACTAAATATTTATTCCAATTTATTCTTTCTTATTATCACTAAAGACTCTCATCACATATAAGTCAATACTATGAGCATATACTCACGCTTGAAAGAGACTCATATCAGTATATATAATTGATTGAGCATGCCAATGCGCTTGAACGTTATTACCATTAACATAATATACTTGCTTGAAAGCCGATAATGATTGAATGTGAATACCATTATAATATAGAATATATATAACGTGAATACCATGAGTATAATACACTTACTTGAGAGTAAATACCATGAACATCTATACGTGCTTGAATATTTATACATGTACTACAATACTATAGACTCTATTGAATGTGAATACGTGAGCAGAGCATACGTACTTGAAAGTCAATAATATGTACATCTTTACTTGTTAAATACTACGATAATATAGCCTCTATTGAAGTGAATTCCATGAGCATTATAGACGTACTTAGAAGCCAATTACATGAGTATCCAGATGTGCTTGACTCTCAGTACTACGATAATATAGCCTCTATTGAAGTGAATTCCATGAGCATTATAGACGTACTTAGAAGCCAATAACATGAGTATCCAGATGTGCTTGACTCTCAGTACTACGATAATATAGCCTCTATTGAAGTGAATTCCATGAGCATTATAGACGTACTTAGAAGCCAATAACATGAGTATCCAGATGTGCTTGACTCTCAGTACTATGATAATATAGCCTCTATTGAAGTGAATTCCATGAGCATTATAGACGTACTTAGAAGCCAATAACATGAGTATCCAGATGTGCTTGACTCTCAGTACTATGATAATATAGCCTCTATTGAAGTGAATTCCATGAGCATTATAGACGTACTTAGAAGCCAATAACATGAGTATCCAGATGTGCTTGACTCTCAGTACTATGATAATATAGCCTCTATTGAAGTGAATTCCATGAGCATTATAGACGTACTTAGAAGCCAATAACATGAGTATCCAGATGTGCTTGACTCTCAGTACTATGATAATATAGCCTCTATTGAAGTGAATTCCATGAGCATTATAGACGTACTTAGAAGCCAATAACATGAGTATCCAGATGTGCTTGACTCTCAGTACTATGATAATATAGCCTCTATTGAAGTGAATTCCATGAGCATTATAGACGTACTTAGAAGCCAATAACATGAGTATCCAGATGTGCTTGACTCTCAGTACTATGATAATATAGCCTCTATTGAAGTGAATTCCATGAGCATTATAGACGTACTTAGAAGCCAATAACATGAGTATCCAGATGTGCTTGACTCTCAGTACTATGATAATATAGCCTCTATTGAAGTGAATTCCATGAGCATTATAGACGTACTTAGAAGCCAATAACATGAGTATCCAGATGTGCTTGACTCTCAGTACTATGATAATATAGCCTCTATTGAAGTGAATTCCATGAGCATTATAGACGTACTTAGAAGCCAATAACATGAGTATCCAGATGTGCTTGACTCTCAGTACTATGATAATATAGCCTCTATTGAAGTGAATTCCATGAGCATTATAGACGTACTTAGAAGCCAATAACATGAGTATCCAGATGTGCTTGACTCTCAGTACTATGATAATATAGCCTCTATTGAAGTGAATTCCATGAGCATTATAGACGTACTTAGAAGCCAATAACATGAGTATCCAGATGTGCTTGACTCTCAGTACTATGATAATATAGCNATATATAAACTTGCTTGAATGTGAATATAATCAGAATTTTAACTCATCTGAACGTAAATAACGGTGCTGCATTGCTTTGTTAAATGATGTTTAAGCCTCAATAAATCTAGATGTGAGTTGAGGTTCTATTTTACATGTAAATTTATTTTTTCGTTTATTTGTTTCGTTGAGTACCATTTAGAATTGAAAGATATTTTGATAGTCGGCAAAATGTCATATGAATATAATACAAAGTTACATTGTAATCTTCATGCTAAGCGTACAACCTGCAGGTGTTAAGTGTCAGTTGACGTTGGCGCATGGTGGCCTTATACAAAGTTCACCTTGATGCCGAATTTGCTAATAAATATGATCATGTTATATAGGAGCTAATAAAATTAGACAATAGGTACATGTATCTGGAACATAGGTTGTGCTGCCAACCTATAAAAGGGTAGTAAGTGTTATGGTGATGGCTTATACCCTTGCAACACATTACCAGACATAAAAAAGTCGTGAAGATATTCGTCGGTCAATATTCAGTCACTGATTCATTGACGTTTGATTCGGGACAGCAACTGCATAGACAAAACAACGACTTGCTATGATTTTAATTTTATAAGGAAATAGTCAAGTTTTATTGCCTTATTTTACTTTTAAGAGGCGTTTATAAATGGTATCAGTGACTGAAATGCTAAAGACTAAACAAAATCCGTATATTTAAAGTTAATATATTTTGTAAATATTGGTATGATCTTGCCGTTATTCATGCTACCATATTCTGCATCTGATAATCCTTTGTATCCAGCGTTACTGGATAAACACCAGTCCTGTCAGTTACCACTGACCATTTATACTGTGCGGGATGTTTCCTGTCAGTAACCACTGACCATATATAATGTGCGGGATGTTTCCTGTCAGTTACCACTGACCATATATACTGTGCTGGATGTTTCCTGTCAGTTACCACTGACCATATATACTGTGCGGGATGTTAGTTACCACTGACCATATATACTGTGCGGGATGTCAGTTACCACTGCCCATATATACTGTGCGGGATGTTTCCTGTCAGTTACCATTGACCATATATAATGTGCGGGATGTTTTCGTATATACTATCCAAGTAATATGCGCAGCTTTTTGTAATGTGATCCAAAAGGGCATTGGCTGCATGGACCGATATTACACTCATTAAATTCGCAAGCAATATGTTTATATACACATAAGCAGCGTGTGTTCATCATGGGCGTCCGCAGGTATTATCGTAGGGTGGGTCAAGAGGGGTTTTTCCCCTTTTGCCGCCGGAGGCGAAGAACAATAATTGCAGAATAATGCCAGATAATGGTGCATTATGAAATATATCTGCTAGGTTACGAGTCAGGATTTGGAATTGATAAATTGACTGTAGTGGAGTGGGTATACATATGTTCTATCTCCTCTGATCATAGTGACTTTTCTCATATAGATATATTCGGTCAGGCATTAAAATCAGCCGAAGATGTTGTTGTTACAATGACGATACCACGACACTGTGGCCGTCAAGTACACCGAGCAAATGTTGATAGAACCAGTGAAGAATACTATCGACGCACACTTTATATTCAGTACATGGACTCACTGATCCAGTCTCTAGGAAGCCGATTTTCAGAATCTAATATGCCTGCGTTCATGTTATATCAACTCCATTCGAACCACATCACACATTTCGTCGATCAGACTATATAGATACAGAACGAAACATCAACAAGTGTTATCGAATCGATAATTTTGAACAGCACACAATGTCATGGTACGAGAAGAGCAAAACGGAATCCATCGAGTCAGATTTTTTTCGGTAAAACAAAACGGACTTTTTTTCCAGCCGATGCGATAAGTCGATGGTCATATTATTAACCCTACCTGCCACCACTTGGACGGTGGAAAGATCATTTAGCACGCTGAAACGAGTCAAGACAAGATCCACCATGTTCGACGACAGGCTCTCATGATTATGTATGACGACCGTTCACAGGGATCGGATCAACACCGACACGATCATGTTCGTGCAAAAAATCATTGCGAAATTCGGCAGAGACCCACGTTGCCGTCACTTCATTTAAGAGACTGAATAAATGTTATTTGATTGAATTCTCCACTCCATTTCACACGAATGAATCATGTTTAAAACAATGTTTTGAGAGTAAATAAATGGTTCAATAACCGCATCAATGATTTGTTTACATGTAAATGGGAGTTGATGTTCGTATAAAACTAACCAGGGGTCATTCTGACCCAATCCAGGAATCATTCTTTCATACGTTTAGATTTTTCCATATTCTATTAACTTTTGCGCTCACCGATTGTCCAGAGGGGGGGGGCGGGCTGCTGACAGCGGACGCTCATGGTGTTCATGTCTCATCTTGCTTAAAATCTCTTAACAAATACCAACAATCACCTACATAAAGAATATGTGTTTGATTTCGGGGTATAACCATTTGGATTGAGAAAATAAATATTCAAAATGCGAATATTCATCTTTATTAAGAACAAAATTGTTGCATCTGTTTAATTATTCGTTTAATACTAATTAATTTTACGAAGTATAAAGTCCGTTCTGTTTCCTCATTAATGCGAAGTAATTTGGTGAATAAATCAGCATTCAAGTGCCACTTTGAGTGTCGTCTGGGCTATTCTTAAGTTCTAACAGCCACGAAGTAAATATATATTTTTGGGCATATCTAGTACCATGTGACAACTGGCGCGCCGCGACAATATTGTACCATGAAACTATTTATTGCAATAACTGCAATTATCAACTAGATAAATTGTCCTAAAGTCCGGTCATACGTTGTAGTTTACTTGTTTTCGAGAACGATTTGAATGGGATTAATCATTAGTTTTAGTAGAAACAGCATCATTTGGTTAGAATGCATGATATCCGATAAAACAGTGTGCTTTGTTTCTTTGAAATGCATGCCAATATAAAATACGCATTGTGTATTTGTTTGGCTTAAAGTGAAACAGTACCCTCTCGGTAATCAAAATTACGCATGTTTTCAATGTGTTCTGATCTCTCCAATTCGAAACCGTATAAACATATTATCACGATGTGGGATGTCAATGGATTGTTTTGATTTTGAATTCATATATTTTTTACTTAATGAAATATGTAGTGATCACTGAGTATAAATTGCTCGGCTTTGGTTCAACAAAGAGCTTATAGAAAATGAATAAAGAAGAGCTTAGTAAAACAACGCTTTTTGAATATGTTCTATCACAAAGTGGATATTATTATTTTCAGTTGTGTTGACGATCCGTTTTATTAAAGGTATACAGATGCAGTATAGTTTATACATTGTGACATATATCCAACTAGTGACACCCACGTCAAATGCCGGTAATATGGGAAAGATATGCGTTCAAACTTACAAATTGCTTACATACGTACACTCGTTCGCTATTTAAGGAAAATGCCGATGTTTAAGTACATCTATTTTCAAACCATTGTTACTTCGGAGAAGCTGTACCCGAGCTCATATACCTGTAACGTGTTTATTCTTTAAACGCTTTATTACTGTACGCAATTAAACCTCACTCTCATTACATGATACTATTAACAAAATTGCCATGTCATGGTTATGATGTCGGCATGTATATCAAGTTACTCATTTGCACAAGAAGGTTAGTGGTTTTGCGTATTTGGTTGACATGTTTGAATATGAAACGAAGCATTTTCCATGTTAAAACGTTTAAGTTGAATATTAAATTCTACTCGTATTTTGAGGTTATATACATTTAGCAACGTACTGTTTTCCTGTCATTTGTAATGTATCCGATTAAATTGCGTAAATAAAAAGTGATAGGTCATAAGTACATGCGCGTTTTGGTGAAATAAGAATGAAACTATTTACTGAATGCGCATTTAGGGACGGGCCTGTTAAATAGCTTTAACACTTTAGTAACCGCTTCATTTTTTATTTCATTGGTTTCAGTATATCAAAGTCTGAAATAAGTAAAAAAGAACGAAACAAAACAAACCAACACGTATTGAAATCGTATTTATAGAATGAGTATTGTGACACTGCATGCTTATGGTACCTTAGGAACCATTCTGTTGACATTTCGGAGTTTTACATCCGCCTTCCTGTGATATTTTCCCCAAACATATTTAAACATCATGGTCAAAGGTATATGAAACTCCGTCTGTGTAAACCGATTATAAATATAACAAGATAACCTCTGAAAACCTTCATTACATAATGTGAATAAACACTCTAAAGCAAATCCGCCTTTAGGACAAATTAGCAGGAAAAAACACTGCTGCAGTGTCAATCTCAATTGAGTATAGAGGCAGTTTTAATGAAGGTCTATCCTCCTCCTGACACAGTTTCAGTACCAATTGAGGGACATCCTTAAGAAACAGGGTCAGTATCAATGTTATGACATAGGAAGTGTCATAACTTATGCAAATGCATCATCAAGAGGAAGTGTCACTTCCACTGATGTGACATCCTCAAAGGACTTAATCAATATTTATTGAATATTATCAATAAAGTGACATCACAAAAAGAGGAAGTGTCAGTGCCAATGATTTGATATTCTCAACGGCGTAATTTAAATGTTTTGTTAGTTATTTCCTAATTATCGAGGAAAAGTGTTACCAATGCATTTAATTTAAGCGATCTGTGATGTTGATTTGACATAAGCGGGCCAATATTTTCAACAATTTTCTAAGTTTGAAGTGTTGTTTCGCATATTTGAATTTGATGTTAACATTCTTTTTCGAATCTGGGACAAATGTTTTCGAAAAATGTCATTGTATCAAACTGTTAACAAGTCCCATTAATGCTACGAATTATATACTGGAGTAGTTTATTAGGAAATAATAATTAATAATAACTAATATATGATAAAATGCATCCACGATTCAAATATGAATACACATTAAAAGCACGACTATTCAATAAACCAATAATGATGGAACAACTGTGGTCCATTATAATACGCATGCTGAGTTTTGGCTCAATACCAATGGGGATATGTTATTTGTTTTTACTTTAAGCCACGTATGCATTCAATGAAAAATAAAACTAGATATCTTCCTTCTTTCTTTTTAAGCAACACAATAACCGATATATTGTTCGTGAAAAAGAATTACTTAGTATTAAAGTAACCGTTCAGTTAAAACAGTGAACACGTTTAAAGACATTCCCCAACCTATTTACAATAGAGGCCATTATAAAACATCACTAATTTACATGAGGGATGTAATTTAAACTTACTTTAATACAATGATTCTCATGTCTATGAACGTTTGATCATCTGCAGTGAAAAACAGAAAAACATGACAAAGACTACATGTTGCCACACAGCGGTTATTTTATCAAACAATCATTTTAACAAAACCGATCAAGTTTGACGTCGTATTAATGTGTATACAGACGTATTCGTATTGGATGAAGACACCATCAATGATATTTCCGTACAATTATTACCTTCCACATTTTATTAAGTAAACACTCAAGATGTTCCGAGTTTTGAAATGTTCATACTGTTACGACAGCTAAGTTTCACTGTTGATTTATATTGTTCGAGTATTTAACGTTACTATATGTCCTTAAGTTTCATGGATAGTTTATGCGCGTACAAGCACTTTTTACGCAACACTTCCATTTTTTTCTAATAGCACAATTATGTAACACAGAGTTCGTCAAAATTTGGAATGTGCTCTAATAAATCATATTTTGGTACCACATTGTGTTCCATAATAAATAATTCGAAGAATTATTCTTAAAGAAGCAATATCACTATAAAATACATTTAATGTTTCCCTTGATAGTCATTCTTAAATGATGTATTACAATACCTGAATACCAGCTGACCGTTTCAATAAACCATCTTTAGTTATTTATTATTCGTGACCCAGCTGTATTAACATTTTTAAAGGATGAATGTTTCATTACGACTTAAAAGAAATCACTACTACTACTAACATATTTTGCCATTATACAGTGACCCCTATCAGGTCTCTTTTATCTGATCGCACGTCACGATTACATTTTGGCATTTGGTTTCAGCAAAGACACCAGACGGATAAGTATTCAGTTATAGTTAAAAATATAAAAATAAACAAAGTTTTATTTTCTCACAAAGTTTTATATGTGTCTTAAATAAATAATATGTATTTGTACAAATACAGTTTCACAATAATGCACAATGGATCATACAGCGTTCAAACACGATATGAATTAGTATTTGTGTCGGCTAATCAATTCGTCAATTGTATAATGAAATCTCCCTTTAAAGAAAATGTGTAGTAAATAGTATACCCGTATGATAATGATCGATTTCGAGAATGTAAGTACAGTCTAAACGAATACAATCTTATATTTTAAAAAAGCATGACGATTGTTGTGTATATACGTATTTTGAAGATAGCAATAAGACAAATAATAATGAGATGCAACAATAATTTAATATAATTGATCTACTGCATGCACGAACTTTTAAACTGGGTGGTTATATGAACCATACAACGCACACATTGTTTGCAGTGTCAAACTGTCATTAAGGAAGTTATAACTCTAAATTGACATGTTAAGCCATTTGCAATCACAAGTTGTATGTATTCGAAAACTTAAAAAAACTTTCAAAAACTTCCAAATTTACACCAAGCGTTGACACTTGTATTCTATTTACCGATAGCGAGCCAAATATTTAGTTTCTTACTGAAGCTTCTATACAATGTCAATTCATTGAAGCATTACCCGAAGCAGTAACCCGATACATGTCTAACTTCAGTAAAGCCTGCATCATAAGTAACTGATCACGCGGTAAGGTCACGTGGTTTGGTGCGCACTGCGCATTTGTTTTGTTATCAACCAGTGCGGAGGTCGTTTTGGAGTTAATATTTTAATTCGGGCAACATAAATTATTATTGCTGTTCATCGTTAAATGTAAGTACACTGTTTTGTGTTAGTGCTGGTATATGTATATATTATGCACATATATATATGTATTATGTAAACCAATTTTTTTTAAACATGTGAATACTTTTAAAGTACAAGACCCTAACATTTTTTCTGATCATTGTGTAATAACTTTTAGTATAAATGCTGTTGTTGATGATGAAAATGCCATTGTTGTTGATAAAAATAAAAAAGGGTACCTTACACATATAAATGTGATTCCAATGAGGAAGATGCATATTTTTATGCTCTCTCAGATGAAAACATTTCTAGGAATTTTGATGAACTTACAGAAACTATTGAATTATCTGATAGTAGTAGTGATTTGGATTGTAATCTCCAATCATTTTGTGATATTGTAGAAAGTATTTGCAGTCCTTTTTTTAAGCAATTACACATAAATAAACTAAACAATTTAAAAATACCGAAAACAAATTATACTTTGATAAAGATTGTTACGATGCTAAATCAAAATATTATAAATGTCTTAATATATATAGGAATCACCCGAATATAGAAACACAGAAGGAAATGGTACAGGCAATGAAAACTTATAAGAACACATTTAGAAAGAAAAAAATTGTCTTTGATGAAAATGAAACTCAAACATAAGAAAAGTCAAAACTTGAAAATGCTAAAACGTACTGGAAACTATTGAAAGGAACTGTTGTGCAAGATAAGTGTCCCATAAGTACTCATCATTTTTTTGAATATTTAAAATCTTTAAATGATCCCCAATATGTGTTTTTTCAACCAGACAAAGACATGTTATACTTTAATGAAAGATGTTTAAACGGAGAACTACAGGTGATGTTTGATGAACTGAATAGTCCCATAAGTGTAGAGGAAATTAAAAAGGCATGTGCATCTTTAAACAATGGCAAGTCCGCTGGACCAGATAAACTTTTAAATGAATTCTTCAAATGCGGAGTACAAAATGTATCATTTACTAATGTTCTGCACAAGTTGTTTAATAAATTGTTTAACGCTAGTCATTTTCCAGATAAATTGGCGGAAGGGCATATAGTGCCGATTTATAAAAAGGGGGACGCATCTTTACCAGAAAATTATAGGGGCATAACGTTATGAAGCACATTCGGAAAACTGTTTACAAAACTTCTTTATAATTGGTTGAATAATTGGGCAGAGAAATATCATGTATATATCAAAGCAAAGGTAGGTTTAAGATGGAAAATGGGAACAGTAGACAACATTTTTGTACTAAATAGTGCTATTATGCATCTGATAAACAATGGTAAAAAAACTATTTACAGCTTTTGTCAATTTTACAAATTCATTTGATAACCTGGTTAGGGATGTTTTTTGGTTTAAATTGATAAAATTTGGGGTTAGAGGAAAAACGCTAGATATAATTAAAGCAAATTATATTCGAACGTAAAACATAATAATCAGCTCAGTGAAGATTTTGAATGCTTTCTTGGTGTACGACACCATTTTTATTTTCAATGTACCTGAACGACATTGAAGAATATTTTATATCACATGAATTCCGAGGGCTAGATATAGGTACCTTTAAATTATTTTTGCTATTACAGATGATATCGTATGAAAACTCCCTCTCAACATTAGTTGTTCCAGCGAACAACTAAAAACGAGCTCTAACATCTCTGGTCATTACCTATATAATTTAGTCGTCCTCGACTTTAAATATAACAAGATGTTTTTAAAAATAATTTGCTATGTTTCGATATGTATTGGTTTATAATTGTCACAGTTTTTTTATACCGAATGTTTGAGTCCTTAAAAACTGTTGAATCGCAGATGATACAACATATGTGCATGAAGCAAAATATAATTGTAAGCTATGCAAACAATACGATAGTCATCGAATGAAGTTAACGAAGTGTGACCTAATCAATTAAATCACCGGGGACTTTTCGGTGTACGATTGTGCGATTGTAATTTCACGAAAAATAACAGTATGTCTATGCGGTTATAATTGTTATATTTATAAACATGGTACAAACTATGAATATGAATCACTTCTTTGCGACCGAAACTCAAATGAATACAGCAAAAGCATTAAACAGTTAAAGAATACACGTTAAGTCGTTAAGAGGAAAAATACGAACACTTGAAAAATGAACACTTTAACTCGGGTTAGGCGCGTGTGGTCCAAATGCCAAATAAATCTTACTTTGACATCCGGATGAACATAGGTATAGTTGTTTTACTGATGTGTTTGTCAGCATTGCGATGCAAACATTTTTTTTTCAAGTTTGCTAGATATTGTTTTGCTGACCCAATATAGAGTTTTGTGCAACTTTTTTATTTTAAATACTTTCATACCTTATAACAATTTTGATTCTAAAAAAAAGTTCTGAAATTTATCAGCTCTAACTAAGGTTTTGTGAAGACATGTGTACGGACTATGATGATGATGATGACTATGATGATGATGCTTCTGCTGCTGATGAGGATACAGATGTTAAAGATGTAAATGATGTTAAAATGTGCATAGCTTTGTAGTTTAAAATGTCTTCAGTATTGGAAAAAATATGATTACTTTGTGAATATAATTTCACTTTCTTCTCATATACTGTAAAACATGAGTATTTAACTTTGTGCAAACCCGATTCTTCCATCAGAATCATTGCTTCAATGCTTTCGCTTGTTAATTTATATTGACTAGATTTTCATAGGGACAAAACTGCCTTAAAAACTGCCTTTAAGTAAGATGCCACACCTATTAACGTTTATTGGTTGGGAAAGGGGATTTGCTGTGGTTACTGTGACCATTTATAATACACATAACATTAACAGTATTTAATTATTACAACGCATGGTGGTATTATTAATTGCAGCTGTAAATTCTAAAAACAACCAACTAAATGTTTTAAATTGTATTTTTACCTATAAAAAATCCACACGAATCTCGAGTCGGAAACGTCAAATCGACACTTTTAACAGTGAGCCATTTTCTGTTGAACACATTATTTTGAATAGGATATATTTCTCTTTTTTTTCGTCGAGTTCAGCGATGCAAACGTCATGCACAAACGTAGCGATAAATAATTACGACGTGTCAATTTTCAAGGCAGACGGCAGCTCCGATTTGTCAAGCGTGCAAATCTTAATCGCGCTATTGCGGATAAAGAGAAATATGCAGAATGAATACCCATGCTTAGTCGTCTCACTGTCAAAAAAGAAAATAAAATATGAATTATAGGTCAATGTTTTTTAACATGTCAATGGTTTCCTTTTAACCAACGTTTTACCTAGCCTTTTATCACAATATATAGAGAGAATTTCACACTCAAACGAAAGGATCACGCCATTTTGTTTTAATTAAAATCCAACCGTGCACATGCGCAATACCAATTGTTAAAAACATTTTGCATTGTATGACCACACTATTTATATGACAAATACATAACAGGAGACAATGGTGGTAGCTTTTCATGAACATACAAACTGGATGATTCCATCGTCATCTTTCTGTTGAGTATTATGTAAAAGTAACATAAATGAGGGTTAAGTATAATCGTAATTTAGTTATGTGTGTATACAATGCCACAGGTCAGGTGTCAATATGGTAATGTTAACACGTGTCTAAAACCGAAAACATGTTTAACGTGTACAACGTAGATTCGTTTAGAAGCTGCTGAGTACTGAAATGATTGTAATGTAAACTATATTCCGAGCTCATCGTGCATTCCGTAGTTCGTCGATTCCGGATTAGCCCCGGTTCTTATATATCTTCTGCGTCTTTTCCAGTATTGGCCGTGATTGAGATTTGAGATTTGTATGCTATTTTCACCTTGTATTGTGAGAGAAAACTGTCGAGATTTGCGTAGAATATTATGAAATCAGTTAATGAACAAACGTTCAACCCGAGTTTATCAAACATTACGATATTGGCGGGCAATATTTCCCATAAGCGATATAGTGGTTTCATTTAAAAAAAAGAGTTATACATACTGCAAACATTATGTCCAATTTGCAAGACATTGAGGACTACAAAAAAAACATTGTTGTTGTACAATGCAAAACTATAACTGGGTAAATAAGACAATGCCTTTGTTGTTGTTTTTTTTTTTTTTTTNAGTGGTTTATTCAATTCATTATATAAAATCTCAATCATCATGAACTTGAATTAACCCTTTTAAAGGAAGCATAATTATTCCTTTGGGGGTTTGTGGACTCGTGGTAATGGTATCCTGACGTTACCCTTGTCTCAATCAGCATGAACTTGAATGTACCCCTTTTAAAGGAAGCATTATTATTCTTTTGGGGGTTTGTGGGCTCGTGGTAATGGTATCCTGACGTTACCCTTGTCTAAATCATCATGAACTTGAATGTACCCTTTTAAAGGAAGCATAATTATTCCTTTGGGGGTTTGTGGACTCGTGGTTATGGTATAATTTGTTGTTTTTGTGTGTGTTTTTTTCTTTACGTAGTACTTATAGTTTAAGTTTTAGATTTTAGTGTTTCATTAATTGTCTTATAGCTATACACATAGGGTAGTTTTGTAGTGTCTTGTTGATCTTTCTAATCTAGGGTTACTGTGCATGTTTTTACGTAGTACTTATAGTATAAGTATAATAGAGTAGTTTTATAGTATTATTAAGTAGTTTTGATCGATTTCTTTTGAAACAGTGTTGCAAAATGTATTCGTATCTGCGATACGTCAAATGTTCTTATGTAAAGCGCCTTTGAACTTGCACTCTTGCATGAAAAGGGCGCTATATAAATCCGGTAATAATAATAATAATATTTCGTGAAGTCTCTAAGTTAAACAGTCAATTCATTGTTTCACAGATTTACAGTCACATATTAATAAATAGATAAATAATATTCTAATATGATATATACCGGTACTTGTTGTTAGACTTATTTATTTAAGTCCACCGTCTATTATGTACAATTCGGTATTTTTGTTATCACTGTAAAAGAGATAGTCCATGTACATTGTTGACTGAAAGGAAAACGAGCTATTGAATCTCTGGTCATATAATTTACTATGCCATGGACTTTAAATGTCATACGATGTGTTTAATTAAAAATAATTTACTATGTTTCGATATGTGACGGTTGGGAATTGTCACAGCTTTACAGAACGAAAACATGTGTACGGACTTAGATATAATTCAGCTTGATAAAGAATGGATGTACCTTTACAGTTGAAACCAGACTTTATGTCATTTTTTTGTATATTTACACGAACCAAAGCAATGTTAATTGCAAATGCGTGTTCATTGTCGATAAATGATGATTTTGATTATGATAATTATGCCGTTTTTGATGAAGAAAAGGATGGTGATATAACGATTTTGATGATGATATTGATGATAATTGATGATAATTGATGATAATTGATGATAATTGATGATGATTGATGATGATGACGATGATGATGCTGATGCTGATGCTGCTGCTGACGATGATTATTATTATGATGCTGTTGATGCTACTGCTGCTGATAATGATGATGATGATGCTGCTGCTGCTGCTGCTGATGATGATGAGGATGAGGACGAGGGCGAGGATGAGGATGAGGATAAGGATGATGATTAGGATGATGATAAGGATGAGGATGAGGACAAGGACGAGGACAAGGATGAGGATGAGGATGAGGATTAGGGCGAGGATGAGGATGAGGACGAGGATGAGGATGAGAATGAGGATGAGGGCAAGAATGAGGATGAGGATGAGGGCGAGGATGAGGATGAGGATGAGGATGATGATGAGGGCGAGGATGAGGATTTGGATGAGGATGAGGATTAGGATGAGGATTAGGGCGAGGATGAGGACGAGAATGAGGGCGAGGATGAGGATGAGGACGAGGGCGAGGATGAGGATGAGGATGAGGATGAGGGCGAGGATGAGGATGAGAATGAGGATGATAATTAGGATGAGGATGAAGATGATGGTGATGGTGATGGTGGTAGTGGTAGTGGTGGTGTTGGTGGTGGTGGTGGTGGTGATGGTGATGGTGATGGTGATGGTGATAATATGACGACGACGACGACGACGACGACGACGACGACGATCATGATCATGATCATGATCATCATCAGCATCATGATCATGATGTTAAAATGTGCAAGAGCTTTGTAGTTTAAAATGTATACAGTTTTGGAAGTAAATATGCCTACTTCGACGATATATTTACACTCACATCTTCTTGTGTACTGTATATTAAGAGTATATAACGCTTTACCATCCCGAAACTTCTTTCCGGATCCTTGCTTCAATTCAATCGCTTTTTTATTTATATTGACTAGATTCTCATATGAAAAATGAAAAAAGTGCATTTAAATCTTTCGCAAACAAGGTGTATATGACATACTGAAACTACCATTTACAAAACAGTTTCGGTTCTTGTATTATTCGAAACTGGAACGACACGCACAATGCCTCGGTGTACGTATTGTATTTCATGTTGGCTATAGATTGCGTGCAGATACCAACAAACCCAAGTGTATCACACAAAAGCTTGAAGTAAATGAATATAAAGCTACAGTTTTATGCGTCGTGTATTGGATTCACCGAACGCTAGTATTGAAACAGATTGGAACAAAGCCAATATTGGAGAAATAATAAACCAAATAAATTAGCCAAATATTTATAAAATGTTAACTTACATATTGGTTTAAATAACTCATTTTTGTATTACTGATTTACAGTGATAAATACAAAACAAAAAATTGAGTTAAGAATGTTGAAATTATGTTAAATTTTCTTTCCTTATTTTCATGTATACTATACATTGTGTACGTACTTTTTCCGTTAACGTAACAGTAACATATTGCCTCGACGTCCGAGTTCATTTTCTGACAACGAATAATATTGTTTTAACACAAATGTGTATTAATTTGTATATTTATTTGACAAGTTTGTATTATGGATTTTCACTGTGAATGCAATTTAATAATTTGACTTATGAATGTTGAAACTATGTTAATTTGTGTTTATTTTTACAATATTAAATGATACTGTATGTGTTTTTTTCCGTTAACGTAACACTTAAAATAGTGTCTAGACCGCCGCGTTCATTTTCTGACAACAAAACACGTATTTCCTTATGCCATATGTCCTTGTAGCATTGAATTACATTCATGGCCGGGTCTGGTATCAAAGCTTTCCAAAACTTGTTGTGCACATCTGTTTTGCCCTAATAACATTTTGATAAATGTGTAGTTTAAATGGTTTGTTTATTTTGTAATTTTAAGCGAACTTTGTCTGGGCGTGGTAGTTTTGAAGTATTCAAACGAAAAAAACAACTCATAACAACCAACAATGGTCGATAAAGTATTACAAACCATGACATTTAGTGTTGTCAAAACATTGCATTTTTTGCAGTTTTCATAGTAATAGCCCTTTGGTTGTGAGTTGTAAACAATATACCGCCTCTTCGGTATATAATTGACACGTTGTCGATTAGTATCGGACATACAAGTTTTTAATGCACATCAGTTCAATAAAACAGGCATGCACTTAATATAAACCGTATCATTAATTTCAGATTAGTTTAGGTCTTTAAGTTAAACTTGTAAAGGCTTCTTAATGAGCAAGAACATCATGACGATGTTAAAGTTAGATAACGCACCAACAACCTTCTATTGGTTGGGAAGGGGCGTTGCTGTGCTAACTGCGACCATTTATAGTACACACTAAATTAACAGTATTTAATTATAACAAAGCCGAGTGGTATTATTAATTACAGGTGTTTATTCTAAAAACAACCAACTAAATATGTGTACTTGTGTGTGAACTTTTAAACAATTCTCACTCATCTTGAGTCGGAAACGTAAAGAAGCCACTTTAAACAATTAGATATTTTTTGTAAAACACATTGTACTGATATCGAAAAATTCTTTGTCGAGTCCAGCAATGCAAATGTCATTCACAAACGTAGCGATACATAATTGCGAAGTGTTAATTTCAAAGGTAGTCGGCAGCTCCGATTTGTCAAGCGTGCAAATCTTAAACGCGCTATATTGCAGAATAAAGAGGCATATATAGAATGAAGACTCACGCTTAGTCGTGTCATTGTAAAACAAAACATAAAAAAACATGATATGAATTATAGGTCAATGTTCGTTTTCCCTATTTAGGAACGTTTTACATAGCTTCAACACAATATATAGGGAGCCAACAAAAGGATCACGTATTATATAGCGTTTTTATTTAGACATAAACAATGTCCAAAGAACATTTTAAAATAAAATTCAACCTTATAAATTCGCAATATTAGTTGTTCAAAACATGTTTTATTATATGGCGATCATATCTTTATGACAAACACATAAAAGGAAACAATGGTGGTAGCTTTTCATGAACATTAAAAGTTGTTGTTACCATCGTCATCTTTCGTTTGCGGTATTATGTATAATAGATATTAAATGGACTGTAAACCACGAATGACGGAATAAGAAAAGTTCTAAAATACCGTATTTGTTTACAATTATTAGTTTATATTGATTAAAATATCACGACTGGTATATTACATTACTTGAAAAAAAAGTTCATATTTTCAGTATATTCGTTAATACAATTTCGCGATGTGAAATCGAAAGTACATCGCGAAAAAAGGTGACATAACGATATACACACTATAAGTAACGCACAATTTGCATCCCTGGGTTGACCACATGACGATGATGATCAATCTACTTGCGTTATTTATAGTTAACTGGGCCCGGTTGCTCAAAACTTTAACGGCCAGTTAAGCTAACAGCCGTTAATTTTTATATCAAGTTATTTATGTGACTTAATTGTTAACCCTATAATATATGTGTTAATTGTAAACAAATTTGTAGGCTCGAATAATTGGCATATGTTTGATAATATTATTGCTTTTAAATTTAATTTAATTTGGATCTGAAGTTAACAGACTGTTACGTTAACTGGCTGTTAAAGTCTTGAGCAACTGGGCCGAGGTAGTTACCTGATAGACCTACACAGTAAAAATAAATAAATACAAAAATAAAGTTAAAATAAAGAAAAGAATTCTTTTTTCAAGTAATGGTATATACCAGTTGTGATATTTTAATAAATATAAACTATTAATTGTAAAATTGTACGGTATTTTAGAACTTTTCTTTTTTCGTCATTCGTGGTTTACAGTCCCTTAATGAGGTTTATTATAATCGTAATTTAGTTGTGTGTGCATAAATTTCAACTACATGTAATATGTGAATAAACAAATACAATCTGTTAAATAACCCATTGTAAGCTGAATGAAACTCGTGTTAGGACACACCAATATTTTCCCTGCCAATATGTCGAAAAATATGTTATCAACAAGTGTCTCAAACTAAAAACATGTTTTACCTGTACAATGAAGATTCTTTTATCAGCTGTATAATTACTGAGTAATAAAATTATTGGAATATGACCTATATGCCGAGTTAATCGTGAATTGTTTAATTTGTCTATTTCCGAATTAGCCCCGGTTCTTTTTTTGTATTTAATGCTTATTTTTCAGTATTGGCCGTGATATTCCAATATTGGACGCGTTATGAGATTAGTAAGCTATGTTTACCTTGAATTGTGAGAGCAAACTGACGAGATTTGCGTACAATATTATGGTGTCAGTTAATACACAAATGTTCAACCCAGTTTTATCAAACATTACGATATTAGCACGCAATGTTTAGTGGTTTCATATTTTAAAAAGTGATACAAAGTACCTTAGTTATGTCAAAATTTGCAAAGCAAGTTATTCAGCACTAACAATTCTATATTTGATAAAAAGCAAAACAATCATTGGGTAAAAATTGACCAAACATGAATTGATTATTATCCTTATGTATTTGTGTTTTAACGCACACAACTACAAACATTTTCATTTCTTTCAAAGAAGCTTGTGATGCATTTGCCATTTCATAAATAGTGAATGATGTTATTATAGAGAAAACAATGTATGTGGAAACAACTAGGCGAAAATATAAAGTGCTTGCTTAACTTATCATTTTCACTATTGTCTAGACAGATATTATTATGTTAACACTTGATTTTTTGTAACACCAGACTTAATCGTATTTATTTATAGTTTGAACTGTAGATCCTTATTTCACGTGACTTGTAAAATGTAATGGCATGTTTTACAAATGGTAATCGTTCACGAAACAATTGAGAACAATGAGCGATCAGTAGATAGCGACTCGATCCGTTGATCAAAGACGCATATTCATGTGTTCAACCGATGGTAACCCTCGGGTTTCGTAATATACTTGTTTTCATATACGAATATCACATAGCAAAATGTCTTTGCACAAATCAGGAAGTTATAATAAAGAAGATATCATATTGTATGTCGGGGCGTTTGAACAAAACTGTGTTTCAATGAACAGTTATTATAAATGCATTTTTGAAACTATCATATAATACATATATATAATCATTAATATTCCCTTGGAAACATTGTGTCGAGCGTAGTTCGACGGTATTACTTCTACTAAGATTAAGAATTTCAACTTGTGTTAACCTAACTTGATATGAAGGGCGGCAAACATTGTTTTCAAGTATAGTTCATGTCTAATATTTCGATAGATGGCATACAAAGAAAAGCAAATTTGCCTTTATTTTCGGCATACAATTTGCCATTAACTTTTGTTATGTTTTGAATTGACTCAAAAAATGTGTTAAGGGGTGTTGCTGCAGTTTTGCTGATTTTTTTCCATCTAATAACTTTTGCTCAAAATTTATATTCAAGTATTACATACAAATACTATATGAAAAATGAAATAAAAACATATGGTCACCGGCCTTGTTTTGATTTTATTCGCCATTATATAACATGTACTTTNACAATCTTAATTGGGATCACAACGGCTTACTAAAAAACACAACACTAATACAATATTTAATCACAAACATAAGACCATACAGTATCAAACTCGACCTTAATCATCAATAACAGGGACTTGTTGACAGATTTCGGCATGTTTTGAAGTTTATGATTAAATGCTTTAAATTGATTAATGTAAACAACAGGACTAAAGAGCTCCAGGAAAAAAAAACAAGAATGAAATAAAAGAAAGAAAAAAAGAATTAAAAAAAAGTTAACCGCACCTGGGATCGAACCACTGAGTACCTATTATGAACCTACTCGGTCATTAATTTGTGATGATTCTGATAACAAAACTATTGGGTTGTGATAATAGCATCGGTGTTGCTATAAATATATCCTCGGTTAAATAAACTGCCGCAACACCCCTTAATTTATTTTATCCCATCTTCACCGCGAAATTGACGGTATAACACCCAATGGTTTAAACTTATCTCTATCCCACACTGTTGAATAAACCTGTCGCGTGCACGGAGTACTTTTCAAATGACGTCATGCGATATGCGCTTAAATTAGGTCGATATTGTTTTGTTCATTACTCGAATTTATGATCACCCATTGGAAGAAAATTTAATATTTTGCAGAAAAAATATAACTTAATCGTGAAAATAAACAAATAAACCACGGTTATTATTACAATTATTAGCACAATGCATTTTCTGATGACGTAATTTTCGCGCGAAGTGTCACGCTACGATTTCGTAAACAAACAAAATAAACAGCGACATGTTTTTATTTATCAAATTTATTTACACATGATTTCACAATAAATAAAGTGTACATTTTAACTATGAGTTCATCAAATTATTAAAAGTGTTTACGAACATATAAAAAGGGAAAACTGTCAAGAAAGTGTTTCTGATGAGCAAAATAACGATTTTTACACATTCAACGCACAACGCTGAGTATATCATTAACTTAAAATTACATCCGAAAAAAACTCTGTCTGTATTCCAATATTTCATTTTGCAATTGTCTTTTATTATTATGAACGCGACTTATTTCACATGTTTATCGACATATTTGTATTGTCAATTTATCACAATTTCCTTATTTCGTGCAATGTGCATAGTTGTTAATCCGTTCATATTCTTTTGCCATTTTAGCATGTACTACAAGCCATACAAATATCGCTCAATTCTTAGATAATCTGCGATATTTGCTTTCCGATTTAATTCACGTTAGGCATAGAGATGTGTAAAGTATTTATAAGACGGTAAAAAAAGCACCACAGTGGAATTCGGAATGTCCCATTTTGTACAAGGGTATTATCCGCTCATTTATCTGTTGTGTAATGGAATGTTTTCCATTCTTTGTTTACTTATATATCAAATTATTGTCTTGTACAATTAAAGCATTTACCATAGACACACAAAACAGTGTGCAAGTTTAAACATATGTGTGTACGCAGATATCTGCAAATTCAACCGATTTTACAAACGGCTATTATTTTATAAACTGCTCCGGTTCATTTGAACAGCAGTAATGTAGAGTACATGACGTAGCGTGTGACGAAGTTTTACTTTTGTATGTCAGTTAGTAAAAAGTGTGTAAAAAGAAGAGTTGTTTATAGACTAAGATTAGCAATATCTGCGGGGATAAATGCTGATTCATGCTTCACGTAGGTGTGTACACATTTTGTAATTTCAAAATGGCAGCCATTGCTGTTTTTGGTATTTTACAGTGGTGAAACAAGAATTGTAGTTTGAACAAAACCGTCTTTGCTCTGCTCGATTGTATAACATTTGGAACGCTGATTAAATTTGAATCAAGGCGTTTAGCGATATTTTGTCTCGTTACTCTTCTTTTGCGTGGAGTTCTTAAGGACTATTTCGAGTTCCGTAAACGGGACAGATCACAATTAATATTACTACGCAATGGTATATTCTGATTGTATTTAGATTTAATGTGTTTTTGCTATTATTTCATAAATTAAAGACTAAATAATTGACCACTAAGAAAATTGATGGGATAAATAGAATACTACGATTAGCGTTGAATAGAGAGAGGTTTATGTTGCTCGGCTCTAACACCGAAAGCGCTCGCCAAGGCTCGCGCTCCCGGCGTTCTTAGCCTCGCAACATAAACTTCTTTCTATTCAACGCTAACCTAGTATTCTCTATGTGTGTATGGTTATTATATGATTTATTTTCAATTTAAAAGCGTACCTTGTCGTATTTTATTACTGGTATCACAAAAGACCATTCGTCTGGTTTAAGAAACACTTATCGTTTTACGCATTTTTGACAGTGTAATAATGCATTAAAAATAGTATGTTCATGTATTGTGTGAGATATTAAGAATACAATTGCTATTGTTCCTGAACCAAATTAGCAACAAACACAATCAATCCAAACGTGTCTTCTTTAGCATTGATGTGGTGATAAATCTTTACACCGAATGACTGCATGTTATAAAGCTGTGGTTATTTAGTCAAGTTTTTGTTTACATTCGTCGATTTCTTAAACGTAGTTCGTAAATTATTACATTAAATGTGTTTTTGTTTATCGCACGAAAACCTTTTTAGTGGGGTGTGTGTTGGAATAAACGCTTGAAACATTTAAACTGGGACGTCGCTACCGGCGACGGAATGTAATAAGATAACATGTTTTTAAAGAATTTTTAATTAATATACACTGCTGTTGCATGTTAACCAAATTGTTTTCAGAAATATTAAATAACGTTACTGAATTATCAATTTGTTCTTTAAGATGCTTTCACACAAAATACAAATTCGGCTACTGTGTTTTCTTCTCAAACATATTATCCTTTTTTAAATGTGCATTTAATGATATATTATTAATAATATGATATAATTGTGTCGAGTAGGGTAATATTGTGATTGCATGCTATGTGAGCATCTGTTATCAGCATCAGCCTTAACGTAATTGATTGCAATGAATAAGTGTGGTAATGTGTTCTTTCCGATACACTTGTTATCTAACGTTTCCACGATAGCTTGTTAACCTGTTTCGATATGCTCCGCATTACAGGTATACACCTTGTTAATTGTGACTCATGATTTATGTTAGAAACACGGCGGCCTTGTTGAATAACATGCGATGACTCGCCATGGTATTCAAAGCTTTACATTTAATTCGTAATCATTCACTCGTCTGCCACGTGTTCTGCTATTGAATTATTTCAATATAACTCGACATTTTATCTGTCGCACAACACGCAATAGTGGTAGATGGTATTTATCGTTATGTTTTAGAAAAAGAGTAGAGGGTTCGCAGGTATGTTACCCTATTTATGTATAATATATACAGGAAAATGTATTAAATTGTGCCCTGTTCCAATGAAAGTTCGTATTTTATTGAAGGGTTAAAGATTAAGAAATCCTAATAATTTTAATATAAAGTGAGATAAGAACGGAGACTTGTGTTTTATTGTTTCCTATATTCAATGACTCCTTTGTTGTTACCGGCGACCAGTGGACAGAGCTTACTTAGGCCAACATTTATTTGATCCAACCAGTTTCCGCGTGTCTGCTTGAGATAACAAATATTAATTATTGCATGTTTATTTCGTTTAATTATAACAAAGCAAATACTATAATTTATCATAATGTTACATACAGTTTTCAATATAGTAAATCATGCCGATGGTATATGTCAAAGTATAAAACAATATTTATTTAAAACATGGATACACAAGTGTCATAGTAATAGTCAACATCACTTCAGGCATATAACTTAAAGCACAAACACATAGCATGTAAAATATAACAACATTTTATTCACTACATACGTTACAAAAACATCCTGCTTTCTACATCGAACAAAATAAAGTTGGCTTATTTTCATTTTAAAACTTTTACTTGTAGACTTCACATGTTTCCTCGCCGAGTCTTTTTTTCAGTACATCTTAATCAGCTATGATTTTTTTAATTCTGCACCTGAACGCATTTTTAGGGTACATTCATGTTCATGACTCTTGAAATCCTCTAGTGTTTTGTGTTTTAAGTTTTGTGTTTGTTTGAAAAGACTATTTTTTGTTCAGAGGGCGCTTTAAGCTTAAAGAAGCCATTTCAGCGACTATAAAGCCGAATAGATAACTGCCGTTAGTATAGTAAACTAGATGTTTACCTCTACCTGTGTGTTACAGATTCGAAACCCTAATATGAATTTATCAATAATTGAATTGCGCTTGTTTTTCACATATTCATTTGATAAAATTACGCCGCTCTCAGTAAGCTTAGGGTATGGACGTAAACATTTTTTACCCTTTTTTAATTAATTATCACCCTCTAATTATGGTCGATAATCGATATAAAAGTGTGAAATGATCAGCTTGAAAATACTGAATTATTGCCCTCGCTTCTTTGCATACTTTTATTTTTAATACGACTTTTGAAAGCGAACGGTTATTTTGTAGGCAGGCCGCAATATTACCTTTGCGTTCAAGTTTCACAGTGACTGCGCATGAATAACCCAAAGGCTTTCATGATACATATTGTGCTAATACCTCCTTTTTACCTGATAGCTTCACCCGATCTAAAGTTTCATTCAACAGCGATATCTCGGGTGTAAGCGAGCTCAATATTGATACGCTCACTTAGCATGTGAACTTCAATAACAATAAGGGAACGTGAGATCGCACATTGCGATGCAGACAGGTTGTCGCTTACTGTGTTAACTGCGAACGCTTGTATGAAGCAAATAGAAACATTGTGAACCAACCCGGGTAAAAGTTTCGGACGTTTACTGTAAAGTTTGTTGAGGTTTTAGAATCCTTGCAAATCAGGTGTATACATAATTTTGCAAACGGCTAAAATGGTGAATGACAGAAAAATATATCTAAAAGTCATTGTTGTTTAACATCCTCGGACTTATCAATGAACATTCCAATTGCTTATACAAACTTTCAATCGTCATCCATGCATTCTGTGAGAGGAATTCACCATAACGCCCATATACTAGTGTCGAATACGTTTCGAATAAAACGTCAACAATTGTGTCATAGTCTTTGTGGGTGTAGCTCAATGAGTTCACTTTCAACTTGTATGGTTATTTTGTATTATGCAACGAGACAAATGGAATGGCATTTACTTTGTTAATTATTCGGTTTGTACATTTAAAATTACTGTAGCATTAACAAACATGTTTTTTGGCAAATTATGAACACTTAAAACGCTGGGGATTACCATTTAAACGAGTAAATCATATACAGTACGATTAGGGGTTTTGTTCAGTAAATTAGGTCTCTCTGAGGGATTCATTTAAAGTTCTGACAAGCCCAACAACTGCAGATGTGTAGTTATCATTGGTTGTGTAATATTTACTGACATATGGATTGTTTTAAAGATTATTTTTTAATCATAATAAAAGGAAGCAAATACAAACACACATATTTCCCTCCTTGCGATTCTAACACGGAAGAATCGGAAGTAAAATCGTATGCGCCACTACTGTTCTATTAAGACTTTTGGTTCTTACCGCGAAATTTAGTAGTATGTCGATGATTTGTCAACTTATCGATAAAAAACGATTCATTATATCTAAAATAGTCATTCATAACTGCGCAATCGATAGTATCAAATGCGCTTTTTCCAAATGATATGTGTGAGCATACTTTCATGTCAAAATGAATATGTTCCATTCCATGGGTTCCTGGTTGTGTTTTCGTATTAGTTTCGTATACTTAATCAGCAGTTTGCTTATGGATTTTGTACATACGTTTTTTAAATAAAGTTGCATAATTAAGAGTATCTTAGAATATTATGTGTTTCATCTACGTCATTTATATTAATGGTTACTATTTAATTGTTTCAAGTATTTTTTATTTCAAATCTCGGTACACAATTACCAAAAGAAGCACTTTCTATTTACATGATTGTTTTTATTTGTTTAGTATGGATGGAAAATCTTCAAAAGAAGCTCTAGGCGCGAGAGGAACTAAGGCTTTATCCTCCGATCGAGGAGCAAAACCAACTACAGCTTCATCCTCCGATCGAGGAGCAAAACCAACTACAGCTTCATCCTCCGATCAAGGAGCGAAACCAACTACAGCTTTATCCTCCGATCGAGTAGCAAAACCAACTACAGCTTCATCCTCCGATCGAGTAGCAAAACCAACTACAGCTGCATCCTCCGATCGCGGAGCGAAACCAACTACAGCTTCATCCATAGGTCGAGAAGCAAAACCAACTTCAGCTTCATCCACAGGTCGAGGAGCAAAACCAACTACAGCTTCATCCTCCGATCGAGGAGCAAACCCAACAACAGCTTCATCCACAAGTCGAGGAGCAAAACCAACTACAGCTTCATCCACAGGTCGAAGAGCAAAATCAACTACAGATTCATCTTCCGATCGAGGAGCAAAATCAACTACAGCTTCATCCACAGGTCGAGGAGCAAAACCAACTACAGCTTCATGTACAGGTCGAGGAGCAAAACTAACTTCAGCTTCATCCTCCAAACGAAGAGCAAACCCAACTACAGCTTCATCCACAGGTCGAGGAGCAAAAGAAACCACAGCTCCATCCTCCGATCGAGGAGCGAAAGAAACTACAGATTTTACATCAGGTCGAAAATTGAGAGGACCTACTTCTTTATCCGCGGAACGAGACGTGTTTGGAAGTTCAGCTTCGTCCGCTAAGCGTTACTTTGTTTCACCATCGCAGGTGCAGGATCCAGAATTGGCAGACATAGAAATAGATATTGGCATTGCTGATGGCACGCGCGATGCTGTTGATGAACTTCGCGCCAAAGTACATGCAATCAAGAATAGTATGGAATTGTTTGAAATTAATGCACAGAGCTCTATTGATTCATGCGCCATTAATGCTTTAAACGAGCTCAACGTGGGAGCGCTTAAAATTATAAGGGACCTTGAATCGGTAGGAATGGGTGAAAAGCAGGGAATTGCCTCAGGTGCAGAGGATGTCATGCGAGAATTGGAGGCAACCTGTATAAAAATGAAAGGTGCCATTGAAAGAGAAGGAATTGAGGCCACGAAAAACATTGATTCCGCTACGAAATATGGTGTTCATGAAATACATGCAACAGTATTAGCTCTGATAGACCATCTCAAAGCAATGACGGAGAAAACCATTAAACAAAAAACAATGGATAAAAGGGAGTACGAACACGCACGAGACGGTAAGCGATATTATTTGAATTGTTTCATGTACACATATAATAATAAAACTTAAAGGGACTTGTTCACCGTTTATCAAAATGAGAATGTTTCAACTTTTTTCACAGATTCAAGAAATAAATTAACACTGTTCATCAGTGTGCGAAACAACACTAATGCCGCAGACTTATACTGAAAATAAAGTTTACGAAAAATCAGCGTTAGAAATTGATAACAATTATAAAGCGTCTCAGACGCGAAACGATCTAAAAATATCGATTTCTTGTGTTATAGTTATAGTTTGTAACAACACATGGATAGTTATACAAAGTATA
>VMBQ01007418.1:0-44982 GCA_007657795.1 Dreissena rostriformis | reverse complement strand
TAGGCGACTGTCGCGCAAAATAGGCGACTGTCGCCGCAACTGTCGCGCAAAATATCGTGTGTCGCGTTCAAAGGGAGACGCACGAAACACGAAGCGACGCACGATATTTTGCGCGACAGTCGCGGCGCCGCACGATAATATATTTTTCAAATATCGCTGTAATAATATCGCCTGTCGACTGTCGCGGTCTTATTCAGACCGAAACATTTTCTGAACCATTAGGAATATGATTATGATTTTGTCTAAATGTGAAAGATAAATGTTAAACTATTTCGATATGTCTGATGAATACAGTCTATATGACCATATAATTATGACCATATATGAGTCAGTATATAAAACAGTTGGATACGTTGAAAAGGAAACTATAGTTCGTCCGAATGTAATGATTCCTTCTTGTTAATAAAAATCACGATGAATCTTTATACATTTTTTTCAAGCATGTCGAAATAATACTTTTTTCTTTGGATTTCATGGAGCCTTCATAGTCATCATGGCTCTATTGTTTAATATTTGAGGCGCGCTCCGTGAAAAAGGGGTTTAATGCATGTGCGCAAAGTGTCGTCTCAGATTAGCCTATGCAGTTCGCACATGCTAATCGGGAAAGACACTTTCCGCCCAAACTAGATGTTAGCTAAGAAGAGACTTCCTTTAAGCGAAAAATACCATAAAAGCAGAAAGTGTCTTCCCTGATTAGCCTGTGCAGTCCGCACAGCTAATCTGGGACGACAATTTACGAACATGCATTAAACCCCCTTTTCACAAAGCGAGGCTCATTAATATTGAACATCGAATATCATAAGTCAGGCATCATTTTTAATGACGACAAAAATATATCGTCTTTTATAATAAGAAGATACGCGCATAATCAAACCTATTCAAACACATATAAGGATTCAGTAGCATATCTTGGATGTACATTCAGCCAGTTGTTCATACGAGTGGTTATCGCAGCATAGAGAGAACATATGAGCCGCGCTCTCAGAAAAGGGGGTTTAATGCATGCGCGTAAATTTTCTACCCAGATAAGCTCCGTTGTTTTCAATTCTCTTTTAAATTCTGTGGCTACGCATCAGAATCGTCTTGATGATGCGATTCTAATGAGCAACAGCGACATGTTTTGGAGAACTAAGGTGTATGCGCCTCTTATTATTAAATTAGGACAAACTTATTACGTTTACACAACGCGCTTAATTTCGGTCAGTAGCAAATTTCACATAAAGGTGCTCAACTTCTGCTGTAACATAAATTTGCCATTATACGCCGTAAATTTCCGTAGTCGCCCGTAGCATTTCGGAACGACTGTCAATTGACATCATTGTATCATGCATGATTGTATGTTGCTTTGTGCTTGGGTGAAACTCACATCTTGCCATCGCGTTAATTTATTTAACGCATCAATGTTTGATTCCATTATGCACTGCGCCTATTGCACAAGTCTCTCTGCACAAACCAACATACACATACTCAGCATGCAATTTACGAACAAGAATGTTGCATCTGTACACATGAATGATACCATAAAGCAGAATGTTATTAGACATTGGTCATCAGGCAAGACGTAAGTGTTATCAAGCATGAAAAGGTGTCTACATACAAATTGAAAGTATCATCAAGAATCATGACACAGTCATAAAGAAGGATGTTATTTTTACCTAAATACCGTTCCATATAAAACAATCAATATCTCGACATATTGTTAAATTTAAAACAACTTATGTATTTAAGAATTATGATAATATTGCTCCGTTCATATTTTTTGCAATGCATGCATTTTAAGATTCAATACATTATGTAAAACGTGTAACGAGTCGTTCAACTTGAATTTCATGATGCTTATAATGTCATAAATTGTAAGTGTTTGTTTAAAGGGGCCATTTAGTATTTTACATGCAGTTCAATTCATAGTGTAACCGGAGTAACGGAGTTATCACATTTCAGAGTATTTCCTATTGAAGTTATTGAGTTAATTCTGTAACGTGCTAAATGAAAAGTAGAACAGGCTAGATGTGTTTTGATATCATTGTTATTCATTTATTTTATGTAAGGGTTAAAGTTACCTATGTATTTTTGTGAAGCAATTGCACAATTAATGAAATATAATCAAATGTGTGAAAGGAAACATTACTATAAATCGAACTTTTTCAGATGTAGTGTTTGCTGTTTATTAAAATCCCAATGGGTGGTTAATGAAAGCAGCTTAACTCGGTTATTATCAAAGTGTTTTAAAGATCAACATCTACATGTACGCGTATAGCTGTAATCAAATGTTAATGCATTACATTATTAATAAGATTAAACGGAATAACAAAACACGATATGAAAAAATAGTCGTCTTTGGGTTTACGATAAATTCCTCTATTTGGCCCAAGAAGTTAATCTACATAAAATCTGATGGGCGCTGTAACGATGTTTTCTATCTCTTCTAAAAACGAAATTCTTTCTGAAGATTTGACTTCAAAATCTCTGTTCCAAGACGTTGATCTAACTGCCCGATTCTTTTCTTAACTCTGTACTGTACACAGACAGCGGTCATGATTATGAATATTTATATGGTTGTTATTGATTAAAAAATAAGGAAATTGTTGACTTTGTCATGTGTATGCTAATTTTAACACAAATGTATATTACTGTAGATGTGAGACACGGTTTTTCTTTTCTTTTTCCTAAAGGTGGTGATTTAAGATACATCGTTTGAGAATTTATTTCATTATTTTATATTCAAATATATTCTTACATGTAATTAAAGACAGATGCCAATGACCGTTTAGGACATTTAACATTTCGGGGTTCATTTATTAACATCGATTTGAATGGCATTTTTATAAAACACTCAAACAGCAAAATTTCAATAATTTTGATAAGCATTTTTATCTAGAAAACCCAAATATATAGTTATATAAGCCAATTTTTTTATCATTAGTTTAGCAAGAAAATACTTCGTTAACAAGAAAATTGTCTTCGATTATCGAAAATATTTCCGATTTTCGTAAAATAAATATTTGTGTCTTGAAAACACAGATCAAAGAGTCATTTTATCAACAATTCCCTCGATACAATCTACATCTTCACTTCATGCACTATTAAATACATTTATCCGTAACTTCTTATTTCACACCTATTTTTTAATACATATACTTTATTATGTTAATCATCTGAATCGTTCAGGGGATTCACAGTCCACATAAAATAAACTCCCCCGTTAAGGAAAATGGTTATTTAACTTAAAATATTAAGTTATAATTGCGAATATATGTACTACATTGGGTTAAAACACTGGTATAATTTCATTATTATTTAAATCGTATGACAGTGTTTACATATGCTTTTCTCACAGCTTCCACATACCGACATACTTTCAGAAAGATGTGCAAAAAGCCAGTATGTGAGTCAAATCATAAACTTGCCGTAACATGACTTATGTTTCAATAGTTACTACTAAATAAAAATATTTACAAATACATATAAAGAGGGTGAAACAATTCGACTGTCCGTATAGTTTGCAACTAAATATGCACAATATCATTTAGATATTAACTAATTGTTGTTGAGTTTCTTTTTAGGCAAAGGTGTTCCAAAAGTAAATTGTTGACTTTGTATACCACAATAAAATCATTCAGATCAGTGTTGTACTATTCAAATAATCTGTAAATATTACAAACGTGTACATATATCTAAATTAAGATGATAATACTTAAAATGACAAATCTACTTAAAGTCGATTGACAGGGAAAATGACTTTTCATACGTATCAGTTTTCAAGGTTGAAATGATTTTCAAAAGGTCGCTGTTTATATTTCTATTAAATGCTTGACATTCCCAATTACCAATAAGGATTTATTATCTTAAGTCTTACACTATTACAGTATCTAAGTAACATATACACCGTCGATTTGACCCCTCAAAACTTCAATTGTTGAAATGAAAATTATGATCAGAGTTATGTGATTAAAAAGTGTTAAGTAGAACACATTTAAGAACATGATTTTGCATAAAGTTCGTTTGTCAAAAAAAGTCACGTTCTTTGCAGTATGCAGGTTAAGATCTTAATTTTTCGCGCACTGAACTTCTATGAAAAAAAGCCAAACTCACTTAAACTCAGACCTTTCAATGGAGTAACCGCGTCAATTAACCGCTGATGAAACTTTGTGCCCACCTTTGACCTCTACATTCAATATAAAAGCTTTAGCTTATTACCAGTACACATCATTTCACCCAAGGTGGACTCAATGGCGAACCATACTCGATAAAGAAAGTTACTATTATTCTTTTAAATACATGTATTGAAATATTTGAGCGATCCACTTGGTAATTGAAGTTAAATAAATATCAATCAAACGACATGAAGCTTAAAAACATATAACACTTTTTTCAATACCAATCGGAACTACAATGTTCATGAACTGTGATCTCTTTATAATCTTATTTAGCGTAAGTTTCAAGAAAAATTGTAACAACTTACTTTGTTTCTTAAATCAGTATATCCACACGCGCCAGGCTAACCAGCCTATATTACGTGATTTGTTGAATATCTTATTAAACCATTCTACACTATTACCAAACCGCTGCCGAATGCTTTGTGTGAATAGTTTAAATACTAGACAGATTAATCATCGAGTCAAATAATGGCGCATGCGCGTCTACGGTTTGCTTCGACTTTCAAAGTGTGTGCATTGACGCGTACGTACGTCTTTTGTCATAGTTGTCAAAGCAGTTATTGGACACTTGAATGGAGGGATATACATTTCGCTGGCAATACCGCTTTCGGTCTTTTAAAGTGAATACATGATAAGGTGAATTCCGTTTGGTCTACACAAAATAAATGAACACGCAAACTTGTAAACTCATCAATTAATTTTGTAACGCTCATGTTTTTTTACAAAACAGGCAACACAACACATACACACTGATTAATGAATACAGAACAAAAATTTAGAAAGCGTATAATTATTTTAAGTAAACTTTTTATGTATTGCATGATGTGAGTACTCATTACAATATCACGAGTCGAATATGCTAACCGATATACATCTTTTATTATTTCTCATGTTTACCATTACAGTATGTATAATTCACTTATATTAATACTCTCATTACATTTTCAGAATACAAAATGTTTATTATTATTAAATAGTAGAAGCCAGTTCCATTGCTTTCAAAGTTCATAATTGTGTTCCTTAATTGTCAGTACATGCGTCCACGTATATACCATAAATGGATAATAAACAGCCATTACGTATTATATGAGAACCTCTTATTTCATTGACTTGGTTTAATATGCAAAGTAAGTTAACTTTACAGACATTTAAAATAGCTCAGAATTACTGAATCCATTTGGGATGAACTTACCAAATACTATATGGCGTTACTTCATACAATAACGCTATGTGCAGAATCGATTTTTGCAAATACAGACCAAATGCATTTCGAACATGTTAACCGTGTTTTATTCCAGAAGTCCTCTAATTATGTCAAATATAATTGCGATGGTAACGCCCAAGCGTATTTTCAGGGTTGACATCTTTCTAGTTTTTGACGTGATTGCATGAAATACTGTTAAAAACAAGTCTTACTTTCCTCGTTTTAAACATCTTTTCTGTGTTCTCAGAATACACAAATACAGGTTGGTTGCAGAGCCAAATAAACATATGCATTTCATGTTCAATAGATGTATAAGACAAAGAGAATTGATTCAGTTAAATAAAGTGAAAGTGAAAACTTATGCATCGGAGGGTTCAGCAATCAGTGAAGCAACAAATCAAAAAAGAATGGAGAAACATGGGCATTTTACTTATTTCAGAACAATCGACGGAAAATTGCAAAGCAATATGCAGCCGCTTCTTGGCAGTGGGGAAATACAAAAAGTAACTTAATAAGGGCATATGTTAAAGAGCAATATAACTTTTACATTTATATCAAGCAGTTCCGATAATTCGTGATGCCTTTTACGGACAGGAACATTCACTATTTTACTACTCAACTAACGCATAATCAAGTTAAACTTGTCGTTTTAAAGAATTAACTTAAAGTCTATAGAATATAATATGGTATTTATCCTTTTTTAAGCCCTCACAGTAAAAATAATAAAAACCGCGTTATTTCGTACTTTTGTTCATAAAGACTTAGAATATATAAACGTCACTAAGTTTAACTTTCACAAATCTAAAGATGTAATACATTAAAGATGCACTATTCGAACCCTTTACGAGTGTCTAGATCTTGCAAACAATACCCAAAGCTATTGAATCATGAAATACAGGTTCAGCCTATTTTAAATGGTCGCGATCGAATATCAAACAAATAGATTTGTATCTATTTTATAACCGATCAATTTGGAATCCGTACAGTCATTTAACACATCATCCAGCTATTCATGTTTTATTTGCAAATTCACCACTACGCCAATCTGTTTTCAAATATTACGAAACCTAATAACAAAGTCGATAATCGATGAGATTGAATTAGCGCTCATTATACAAAGTAAAGAAGAAGAATCTTAAGTAAATGTAATTTGAACGAAAGTGAGTAATCTCGCAAATTGTACCGGTAAATTTTATTTGCTGTAATTTGTCAGCTTGTAACACATAAGTTTTTTCAATTTCTTTGGAGTGCAAATTATCAACAATGTCACATGAATCAAATTGGCTTAAAACAGCCCGCCTATATACACATATGTTTAGATGATTAGAAAACCTTGAATGATTAAATGAAAAGCATTCCGTTTCAATTTTAAATTTAAGTTTTCCATGCCTATGGCATACATCTGATTACTATTGACACGGGCAACGCTATATATTTTTAACGTTTTGATGTGCTAATATATAGTTTCGCTAATAAATGAATGCCACATCGTGCATACCTTTCTCAAATTATTCACGACGACGTTACACGATAGGTTTGACGCAAATGTACATTTGTACGTACACCGCCATTATTGTGACATGAGTCATGAGACAAGGCCACAGGCTCACATTAGTTATTTTCCAATAAAATTGTTAATCTAGGTGCATGTGTATCCATTTTAGCAAGTTTGCATATAAACAGATCGGGCATGCGAATATGAGTAAGGTACCTAGGCGTATTTATTTACCCGTTTGTTAGAGAAGTGCGGTGGTTTAATGAGGACATGCAGACGTGCACACGCGTTGACTTAAACGTGCGTTCGCGATAGCTATGACATCCATCCCCGATACCTGACCAATGAGAATACTCCTCAGATCAGAATATGTACCGCGTTCGCAAGCAATAATTAAACATTAAGCTTGTCAAAATGTCAGCCATTTAGTACATTTAATTATATTAGTTTACTCCATTAAGCTTAATCTAAAATTCGGAATTAATTGATATCCGCATATTATGGATTTATTTGATCTTGTTGAGGAACACATAAAGAGGTGCATAGCAGTACAATCAATAAACATGGTAAGGCGCATTTATCCCCCCCCCNCCCCCCCCCCTACAATTCATCGATAATTGTGTCTATACTGCATTTGCTACACAATGCTGGTGCATCCTGAACAGCGACAGTAAATTCATATTGACATGTAATGCCTTTTACAGTTCACAGTGGATTAAATATAAGTTCCATCTTGAACCTTCATATTATATTTGTAATGGACAAAGCGTACGAGATTTCAGTAAATCATCAGACATTAACTGAATTGCAGCGCATTGTGATCAGACGCCTACATTCCAGACGCTTTGATTCATCGAGGTATAAACGTTTATGCCTGTTTTGGTGACACCCTTCACCAGATTGCGTAACATCCTGAGGCACTTCAATGTTGGCACTGATTTTGTTTGAGAATGAATTGGTGTCGATTTTCTCTTATATGAACATTCTTTGTGCTTATATTGACACACATTAACAGTGTTTTCATGAGCTGAATCATTTAAATACTATTAAGGACTTGTGTTCAGATTTGTTCTGAAAAATATCATTTCATTTATTTTTTTTCAAAAATGTTATATTTGAAATAGTTTTGAATAAGGGATAGTTACAAGAAAAAAAAATACAATAAATAACATTNTGTGTGTGTGTGTGTATATATATATATATATATATATATATGTGTGTATATATTCCTTGTTTGAGTGCAGCGTATTAGAGGAAAATTATGTTCCATTGAATAAGAAAGTCTCCGGTAGGGGTCGCTCATTGTTTTGTATTGGCGATAATAAAGCTCGTGGAATAGCCATTCGGCTTTGTGTAACTGACGCGTAAACACGTAAATTGTTCGTAATATCTAATCTTGTCGTACGCATACCAAAATGCAAGCTGGCTTTTCAATTGACTTCGTTGTTTTGTTGTTTATTTAGGAGACGTATAGGATCTATGGAATAACATTCTGCTTAGTCCGGAGTATTAGCTTGTTTGAATGTAAAACATATATTCGTTTTCGAATACATGAAACTTGAGTGAGGTTAATAAAATTCCCCATGGAACATTTTTAATAGATCTTTGTAGTCTTTACACAACTGTTATCAGTCACTTAACATATAGTTAATAATTAAATGATCAAAGGCCACACACGGTACATGATGATATTAAACATGGAGAAGGGATTTAAGCTTTACCAATCTGTTTACATTGAAAATTGTCCTAAATGCTTAAGATTTCATAGCCTATAATTTTGTAATTAAGGTTCGAAAGCATGCATTTGCCATTAAGTACTTACATAAATACATTAACTTCTAATATGTTTTTGTAATGACCAGTCCAGAGAGGAAGACAGCGGGGAAGTAGAAGTGAAAGGATCAGCGCGAATCACCTTGAAATTGCGTTCAATATATTTTGAAATAAATACTAATATTTTACTATATTAAGTCACGTGTTTATGGAATACTATACTGTAAAGGTATAGGTTTAGGTGACTAACACGTTTAAGTGACCTTTTTCAATATGTGTGCTAACACTTAATTACTACTGACGTTTACACAATAATTTTTCGTGCGCGCGATGGCATACGTTACTACAGTGTATTCACCTGCTCAGTGAGTTTGTTGTATGCAGTTGTGCTACGAATATTACGTTTACAACAACTTTCGTCTGTTCTTCAAACTACCTTAAATGCTAACACTTAGTTATTGTCAATGACTAGTTCATTAAACAAATGTATGATTTCTTAAAATACTAGGTTGAACTCTTATGTTCTGTGTTCCTGTCACACAGTATGTACTTTCTTTTTCCCGGAACATACCTTGTATTCTGATTATCAAATTTCTACTAAATTACATTTTGAAAGCAATTTTGTTAACTGTAAGTTTATTCAATTAGTTTTACAACAACTTAATTCCGCTTTAATGTATGAGCAATACCTTAAGTTATACAAGTCTTCTATTTTGCACTTGTAGTAATTATTTTTTATCTATAATTGCTGTCTGTATAATTTCCACTCATCTGTTTTATGAGTACATATCTTGTTTTATGAAAACAATGTGGCAATTTTATTGTTGTATAGGAAATTTACAAGTAACGTATTGTTAGGTATTTCAAATTTCTTTTTTGTCTTTAAGGCGCTCTTTTGTCAAATTTGGCTATATTTAAATCATAATTTCATTATTACAATAATGTTAATAACAAAAATAAATGGAAGGCTTTATAAAAAACACGTTTTGGTTGTTTTTATCATTTTAAAGTTTTCGTTAAACATTTAAAATGCCATAACACTCAACATGAAGTGAAGCTTCTTTAAACATATATTACGTTTGTAACAGTCAGAGAGAAAGCTTATAAAGTAAGTTATTTTACTAAAACAGCCCATTACCAAATTGTGTTTGCATCTGTATTGACACGAAAGTTATATGCTTACTTTTATTATAAAACCGATTTTATTGTAAAAACATGTCCTCAATGTGAGATATTATCTGTTTAGGAGACAAAAGCGGCGATTTTACATTCAATATATCACCTGATTCAAAGTGTCAAATACCTTGACTATTAAGTACGTTATGTGAACATGATCGGAAAGTGGATCGAACTGATCATTGTAGCTTTAATTATAAGGTATAGTATTACATATCGTGAAGGAGAAATGCTTCATTAGTTGTCGTATTGCCATATGGGGCTTATCTCGAATGTGATAATTTCATAAAAATGTTATAAGTCAGAGTTGGTCGTCGATGTTTATAAACGTTTATTATGTGAGTATGTGAAAAGTAGTCCACATTGACGTGAACTATAATTGGGTCACATACTGATAACGTCGAACTGTGCAATTAAGAGACATATCATTAACAAAATGTAATAAAAGCTTCGGTGACAAAGTGAACATTGACTAAACATTATTCCAAATTAAAATCCAAACGTAAGTATGGCTTGGTTGTATGTCTGATTTTCCACGACAAAAAAATAAATAAAGGGGCAGCTGTAGCATATATATTTTTTGGTTTCAAATGAACGTATCATTGTTATAATTTCAATTATATAACAATCGTTCAGACATTTTTTTTTATCATTTACGCCAGAAGCCATTCAACCATTTACTTCTGACTTCATACAAGATCATTCGAATTATGAGTGGTGTATACTACACTTATATTAGACAAAGCAATTTGTTTCACATGTTTGTTTCAATCCGTGTTTTACGCTTTGTCGTATCATAAACACAAGCCGCTCGTCTGAGAATAATCTTGCAACAATTGACTGGCGTAATTGTTTGCATACATTGATTTTTCACATATACATATGTTTCTAATATCGCTATTATGCATATAAATAGACTGCAAAATTCGTTATATGATCACATTCAACGCGTTGCAAACAAAGGTTGATCCAGAATAACAACATATCTTTATTTGTAATCACATACAAACCATCATTATACATAAACGTGTGTGGGTGTAATTTAACGCGCATCGATATTGACTAATAGAAAAGACGGGTCGTACTACAAGTTCATTTTTTCAAAGTGGGATAGTATACATTTGAATAAATAAAATACTTGTTAACCTACTTCAAAGAAAGTTTGAGTTGTGACATGTAGAATTTTGGTCCGTTTATTTTGTTAATTTAAGACGTAAATACATCTAAAACAGCCTTGTAAAAATCAAAAAAATAAATTATAAGTTGATGACCATAGATGTATATACATGGAGTTCGATTTTACGTTAGCAGGAAAGTAGATTGCAAGATCAAGTCCATGGCCACCGACGTACAAATCTAGGCACTTTATAAACCTGGCGTTAAAAATGAGCCAGAAAAGCACCACCTAAGGTAATAAGAGGAAAATCCGCACAACCAGACAACTGTGACGCTATCTCAGACGCATAACAAGGCAATTACACTACACGAAAAGTTGGTGGCAGCACATACAAAAAACAACTGTCTTCACGGGTAACCCATTATAAACGGACATAAGTAAAGGGAACAATCTTGAAAGCAGGATCAGGATCATTAACAGGTCCAAAACGAATGCCACAACGGATCAACAAGAACTGGCAGATGTCTTCTGGTAGAGAGTTATTCTAGCTGGAAAATGGTTGCTATCGGAGGCACGTTTTATACGCAAGGACTTCCTCTTCCACAAAGATGGATTTATGACAAGTTCACTTATCAGTGTAGACTGGAAGATCTTGTTGTCAGTTTGGCAAATCGTCTTACATAATTCATGCTTTCTATCTAATGCATACACACACATGTACAGAGCGGTTGTGAACCAGGCATATCAGGCTCCTTATATCAAACTTATATACTTACTTTGATTATCCAAGAAGCCAAGACAACCATACGCTAGACTAGTTTAACACCTATTGAACAATCCTGCAACCGATTGTGAACCTGAAACTACGGGCTTAACATGTTTTTCCAAAGGTTCAATAAACTGTTCAATCATCTCTTTGATAACAACTTTAGTGTCAAACAACACAACACTATGGCAGCTCCTTGACCTTAAGAAAGGTACAGGATATACACTGTCATTTATCTCATTTATCCTGATTTATTTTGGTTGCAATTACCAAATCAGCAAAAAGATTAACATAGGTCCAGTGACTAAGTTTGGAATTCGAAAACATCGAACAAGAGCCTTCATCAACGGCATGACAACATCCTGTTTGGTCCAAGTAATAAGATTTATGTAAACAAATATCACCGGCCTCACACACTGTCTGGGTTACAACTTGAACATAGCAGACGCCCAATTCTTGTGGATAGATAACGCAAGGGAGTATTTATTTACAAACACCATTCTCCTCTCCTATACCTCTCCTCTTCTACACATTTCTCAGCCTATAATGTTCTGCTCTCATATTCCTCTCCTCTTCTATACCTTATTTTACCACACAGTTCTCCTGTCCAATACCTCGCCTCTTCTACAACTTACTCCTCCTATAATGTTCTCCTCTCAAATACCTCTCCTGATCTACACCTTTCACCTTCTACACCGTTACACCGTTTTCCTCTTCTATACCTCAACTGTTCTACACCTTTCTCATTCTAAAGTGTTCTCCTCTTCTATACCTCTACTCTATCTAACTTTTCGCCTCCTGTAATGTTCTCCTCTCCTATACCGCTAAGGTTCTACACCTTTATCCTTCTATAATGACCCCTATCCTTTACCTCAAATATACACCTTTCTCCTCCTATAATGTTCTCTTCTCCTATACCTATCTTTTTCTACACCTTTCTCCTTCTATAATGTTCTCCTCACCAATATCCCTATCCTGTTCTACACCTTTCTACTCCTATAATGATCTCCTCTCTTATACCTCACATCTACACCTTTCTCCTCCTATACTGTTCTCCTTTCCTTTACCTCTCTTCTACACCTTCTCGTATTATAATGTTCTCATCTCCTTTACCTCTCATCTTCACCTTTCTCCTCCTATAATATTGTCCTTTCCTATACCTCTCCTGTTCTACACTTATCTTCTCCTAAAAGATGCTATATCTCGCATCCTTCTATGATGTTTTACTGTCCTATACGTTTCCAGTTCTGCACATTTGTCCCCCTATTATTTACTCCTCTTCATTACTTCTAATCTACACCTTTCTCCTTCTTTATTGTTCTCCCTCCTATACCTCTCCTCTTCTTCACATTTATCCTCCTATAATGTTCTCCTCTCCTATACCTCACATCTACACCGTTCTCCTCCTATAACGTTCTCCTCCTTTCCTATACCTCTCTTGTACACCATTCTCCTCCTATAATATTCTCCTCTCCTATACTGAACATTTACACCTTTCTCCTCCTGTAATGTTCTCCTCCTTTCCTTTACCTCTCTTGTACACCATTCTCCTCCTATAACGTTCCCTTCTCCTAAACCACACATCTACACCTTTCTCCTCCTATAATATTCTCCTCCTTTCCTAAACCTCTCTTGTTCACCCTTTCCTCCTATAATGTTCTCCCCCCTATACCTCACATCTACATCTTTCTCCTCCTATAATGTTATACTCCTTTCCTAAACCTCTCTTGTACACCATTCTCCTCCTATAATTTTCTCCTCTCCTATACCTCACATATACCTTTATCATCCCATAATGTTCTCCTCCTTTTCTAAACCTCTCTTGTACACCGTTTCCTCCTATAATGTTCTCCTCTCCTATACCTCACATCTACACCTTTCTCCTCCTATAATGTTCTCCTCCTTTCCTATACCTCTATTGTACCCCGTTTCCTCCTATAATTTTCTCCTCTCCTATACATGACATCTACAACTTTCTCCTCCTAAAATGTTCTCCTCCTTTCCTATGCGTCTCTTGTGCACTGTTTCCTCCTATAATGTTCTACTCTCCTATACCTCACATCTACACCATTCTCCTCCTAAAATGTTCTCCTCTCCTATACCTCACATCTACACCTTTCTCACCCTATAATGTTCTCCTCCTTTCTTTAACATCTCGTGTACACCATTCTCCTCCTATAATATTCTCCTCTCCTATACCTCACATCTACACCTTTCTCATCCTATAATGTTCTCCTTTCCTATACCTCTCTTGTACACCATTCTCCTCCTATAATGTTCTCCTCTCCTATACCTCACATCTACACCTTTCACATTCTTTAATGTACTCCTCTTCTATACATCTCGTGTACACCTTTCTCCTCATATAATGTTCTCCTCTCCTATACCTCACATCTACACCTTTGTCCTCCTATACTGTTCTTTTCGTCTCATATACCTCTCGTCTACACCTTCTTCTCCTATAATGTACTCCTCTCCTATACCTCTCATGTTCCACACCTTTGTCCTCTTATAACGTTCTCCTCTCCTATACCTCACATATAAAACTTTTCCCTCCTATACTGTTCTCCTCTCATATAACTAGCATCTACCTCTCATGTTCTACACATTTATCCTTCTATAATGATCTCCTCTCCTATACCTCACAAATACACCTTTCTCCTCCTATAATGTGCTCTTCTCCTATACCTCTCTTGTTCTACACCTTTCTCCTTCTATGATGTTCTCCTCACATATATCCATATCCTGTTCTACACCTTTCTCTTCATATAATGTTCTCATCTCATACACCTCTCTTGTACACCGTTTTCCTCCTTTAAGGTTCTCCTCTCCTATACCTCTCCTCTTCTACACCTTTCCCCTCCTATAATGTTCTCCTCTCCTATACCTAACACCTATACTGTTCTCCTCTCCAATACCTCTCTTGTAATTCTACTTATTCCTTTAAAGAAAGTACAACTTCAATATTGATAAGCGGGTTGTATTTCAATTTGTGTTGAAACATTTTTGTGAATAAACACGTTGCATAAAATAAATTCATCCAAATACAACTATTTTGTTATTTGTGAAGCTGCGTGTTTGTGCTTTTTGAATAATACTGAATCAATTAAAGAAAATAATTTCGTGCCAGAGAATGTGTCTTTATCCGTAAACCAACCAATAATCGTTTTTAGTTTTAAACGCAATATCATAATTTAAATTCCAAACAATTACGCATGGGACAAAATACGATTTTCTTCGAAGATGAATACATTCAACATTCGTGTATTTTCATTGCAATATAATTCATTATATATTTGTATACAGGTAAATGCTGGCTGTTAACAATGTGTGGTAATTGTGGTATAAAGAGAGTGTATTAAATTATATGTGTTTATGAAGGTATGTTGTGTGATTATAATCCAATGATGTGACGCTCTAATGACATGAAGTGTGTTTAGAATGATTTTGTGCAAATCTGGTCGTTTTTTATCGTATTTATCAAAAACGTGTAGTTTCTTGCCTGTCCTGGGTCTGAAATCACAGTTATCACAGTTGGATATAACTGAATATGTTATCCTATTTGTTCGATCGATTTTGTTTTTTCAAATCGACTTGCTTCGATATTCACTCTCTTCCTGTATTTTGACTTCCATGTTTGTAATACCTTATATTAATGGAGATACAACAACTATATTCTATGTTATATTCGTTCATATCCAATATACGTTTTTACCTTCCTTCACTGAACCTTTCTGAAGTGGTTAATGTCACACCACACCGAATGGAGATTGTTGCCATTCAATGCTGACATTCAACGTGATTCATGTTAGGACCCAGGTCATTGAAACGCGGTAGACATAGTGTTCACTTCCATTTAAATATACGTGTTAAATTATGTTCCCAAATCTCACCAAAAAATACATGAAAAGCTACAAACGACATGAACACATGACAATTACTCGAACATGTGTTTACGAAATTGATGATAGTCGAGTGATTTAATAAAACTTAACAAAATAGAAACCGTATAATTAATGCTCATCTATCTAAATATAATTTGGCTCATACTGTTTCATTGATTAACTCTGAAATACAAAATACAAAAAGTTATAGGTTTCTGATATATATCAATTTTCAACGGGGTAGTTAACCATTCGCTGTAATTATGCTTGTCATTCCATGATTAGTGGTTTTACATAAAGCCGCGCACGTCATTCAACTATCTGGATTAAAAACGACCGAGTTCTCTTGTTTTGCAATTACGTCGCGGTTGACCCCAAAAAGATGTCACTATAAAGAGAACAATAGTCTGTTGATCAAATAACAATGATACAATTTATATTTCCTTTGTTATATGACAGCAATTGTAAAAAATAACTGATATGTATACAATACAAACCTAAGGGCTGTAATGAGGCAGATAAAACAAAATGCCTAAGCAAATACTTAAAACATTTCAAACATGTAAAACTAGCTTGTAGGATTTGGTGAGGTATCTAACTTGTATAGCGTAAATTGATAGTTTGTTTGAAAAGGTCAAATACACTAGGCATTGAGTAATGTTGAATGTTGAACAAGGTTTATTAATTTAATAATGCGGGTCCTAAATGTCTATCTAAACAGACGTTTAATGTTATTTATGACAACCTAATATCCCATTAAACATGTTACTACTTACTATTCATAGCATGAGTGTGGCCGTTTGTATTGTTACTTTGTAAGTTAAATTGTTTTACTTCTATTTAATTACGGTCGATATATTTAAACCATGACCTTTTGAGTTTATAGTACACGCCTTGTTTATATTTAAATAAGAAACGAATATAACATTCAAAACTATGAAAACCAAACACATGCATGCCACACGGTAAACTATGATATAAAATGACATACCCTTTTACTGTAAACTATGAAAAAGAAATTAAAATATTAACGTAATATAAAGACTATTGATCAAAAACTACGTTAATGCTATGCATTGCATAAAGGATCGGATGTGTAAAATATAAATACATAACTAATTAATTTATCATGATAATAATAATACTATTCATTTAATAACTATAAGTAGTAGCAGCATAATAAGTATTTATTGTTTCAATGTTTTTGTAATAAAAATTGTAATTTTACTACTAATAATAATTTTATCAATACGTATAATGAACGTTTACATGTACCTTTACTTTTATACAAAAGATTCCAAGGTATAAAGTTTCATATCACACGATCGATGTGCAATTATAACAACCCTGTATTATTTATTCTCTTAGAGTCACTACACACACAGCATGTTGGTCCTTTATCTACAGTAGTATTTTAATGAGACTCAGGTATATAGGCATAACAAGTGTCTATTCGATAGTTAAATAAACTTAAATCATCGGTTCACCACACCATTATATGAATACATATTAAACAGACGACACTATTATGAATCGGGGTTTATTTGACTTAACCGACGGATTTGTATGCCAATATTTGCAGGGCATTTAACACAACTCTCCTGTAAAGGATTGCGGTGTATTTATTTTAGAATGGAAGGAACTAAATATAAAAAACAATATATTGTATACATATATCATGTTATATCTTTATTTATCTTACCTTTAATTCTTTACAGAAAATAACTCCGACCTAAATAGAACTGCCATGTATTAACATTAACCGAATATGCTATAAACAACTGTTAATGATAGATTTAAAAGGTCGATGTATAATATAGTTGTCAGTGTCAGGCTAATATTTTCAACCTATATAATAGTACAACTGTCAAAACGTAGATTTGATCTTGCATATGCTGATGTATTTAAATTGGACACAATTGTAAACATAGTTTGCTCCGTTATCAAAGGTAATTTGACAATTACATTAAACGTATGTGTTAAAATGTGTTTGATTACTATCCGCTGAAATAATAGCTTATAATTGGTTCAATAGTTCGAATACCAGTATAGAAAGTGAACGATCAGCTTCACACGCAATTGTTGAAATCTAGATCAAGGTCCTTTATTGTGTCGAGAAATCAAACGATCAACACATATGTTAAATTGGCTAGATTTCTTGAAACATGTACAATACATTTAAAAAACAAAACGTATGTCGGTTAAATTGTCTGACATTACTTGATACAGAGCATTATATGAAAAGTTTAGGGTAATGAGTTTAAACGGAAAAATGTTCAATCGTGTATCAATATATGGTGCGAATAGGAGAGCGTTTAATATGTTGGTTTTGCAAAACATATCTATGAGAAGGTTATTCGTGATCATCGTGTCAGTTTTAAAGGAATCAAAAAATGTAATTGTCTTAGTATTCAAGTTATGCATTACTAAGCTGAACACAATTCCGCTAACTTCATGGGTCTGTCCTGGTGTCTAGGGGATGACATGTATCGTGATTTGTTTCATTTGAAATAGCATAACGTATCTATCTTGTTCGTTTTATCGCACAGGTTAACCTCAGTCCAATTGAATACTAGTATGTCCGATGCCCTTAATAGATTTCTTGTGCGATACTTTAACAGACTTTATACAACTATGCTCACTAAGATCAGATACCTTTATACACACCAAAAACAAAGGGCTACACCAATTATTGGAAAAAAGCCGACACAAGCAAACACAGTTTCATATCAGATACAGCAATACTTTCAACTGTATAAGGCACAAGTTTGTACATAGATGCAATATCAAACAGTTAATTACATGAATGAAATTGTTTCAGATCCAAAAATCGTCTTGGTACATTGTATCACAGTGCATAACCCATATGCATCCAATAATGATGTGGCGATGATTACCAGCGCGAAGGGTTAATTAAATGGAATGAAATAAAAAAGTGTATATTTAATAGGCAAATAGTGTACAGGAATCCAAAGCACCAAGTAAATTACAGCACCAACAGTATTGCAAACATGTGGCTTTTTATATGCATTGTGATAAATGTGTGTATACTGTTTTTTTCGAATATTATCATTCATATCAAGTCGGTCGGTTAGCATACTCAAGCTATTGCTAGGTGATATTCGTTATTAAGAGATTACCATGACGAATTGCAACATACTTAAATTATAATTTGGCAAATAGCGACGGTATGGGGAATTGGGCATATATATCCAGAAAATACCTTACAGTTGCACCAAGTTGCGTGGAGATTTGGGATGGCGGTCCTTCCCTAACATCCAGCACCCTAGTCATCAGGTTGTCAGGCCGCTCCCTTGGCGCCTACAAGTCGTTCATTTTCATCAACAATCATCTCCTCATTCAGATTTTGACAGACGCTACGGTTCAGAAATATGGGTTCTCGTTTTCATGAAGTACAGGTGCACTTTTATGGTTGATAATTATATATTTAGTTTCTAAAACTTCAAATATTTCTTAATATTTTTACAGGTTATTGTAGCCCATCAGTCTTATACCAGATTTTGAGTTTCGTAGATTTCAAAACGATCATTCACAACATTCCAATTAAAGTTAGTTTAACTGTTAATTTACAATTAAGAATTAATTTCTATTTTCTTTGGTTATTTGTTTATAAACAGTCACTTGGTCTCGGGTCGAAGCTGTGGTCTCGTGCACTGTATTACAATCGAAACGCCCTTTCAATGATTTAAAAAAAGTTCTCTTTGATTGTATTGTCGTCTATATTATCGCCACAAAAAATGGACATGATGGGTTGTATGCAGTTTATGAGGCAAACTGGTCGCTAATTGTTTAACCTTCCGTGATAAATTCCATGTAGAATACTGTTGTGAATGCTTACAGCGTAATTCAATAATCGCGTGTTAATAACGCCATTAGTACTTCAAATGTTTCGGAAAAATGACTACGCGTGAACAAGCTATATACCGTTACACTGCACTGAGCTTGCCTTCGCAATACGAAATTTCATTTAAATAGTGTAAGACATATATTAGGTGTACGGTAAAAAATAGTGTGTATGCATAATTTAACTAACAATTTACACGTTGATAAAATTATAAAACACTCCGACTAATACCTTAACAGTTGGAGCTCACAAAGGTTTATTTGCAAAGTTAGAAATGCAGAAGAGTTTAGAATTGCGCAAATTGAGTACTGATATGTTGCAACATGGTCAGTGCGATTTAAAGTAGCCTGTGGACTAGAGGTTGGCATTTAGAAATATTTATTTATTTAGACCATTTTGTTAAGCAAGAGCACGATGATTCACGATGTTATTAATAATGGAATCAAATACGATTCGAGTGTTGCCGGCTGACCTACACATGTATATGCTTTCTTTTATTTTCATGTTTCTTGTGTTTTTCTATTCTGTAAATATAGATATCTTTGTAATAATATCTAATAACGCGAAATAAGCCAAATCTGGCGCAACACCCCGTAATTTATTTGCGTGTGATGCAGATAAAAACTGCGCAGAATAAAAGGCATTCGCTATCTTTGCTCTCACAGATATAACTTTTGATCGCTCATAAACACCGACCACAAACAACGCCGTATATCTTTTTAAAAGATATTACTTGTTTAAACTTCTACCAGATCAAAATGAAACAAGGGCTGTTTGTAAAACATGCATGCCCCCCATATGGGCTGTCAGTTGTAGTGGCAGCCATTGTGTGAATACGTTTTTTGTCACTGTGAACTTGACCTTTGAGCTAGTGACTTGAAAATCAATAGGGGTCATCTGCCAGTCATGATCAATGTACCTATGAAATTTCATGACCATAGGCCTAAGTATTCTTGGGTTATCATTCGGAAACCATTTAACTGTTTTGAGTCACTATGACCTTAACCTTTGACCTAGTGACCTGAAAATCAATAGGGGTCATCTGCCAGTCATTATCAATGTACCTATACAATGTCATGGTCCTAGGCATAAGCATTGTGTATGTGAGAGCATGGAACGACAACTCTGCGTGGAGATTGTTAGCGTACAAGTACAATGTCGAATGTGCTATCATAAAAAATATTGTAATTGTATTTTTAGTGCAGAAATTGTAATATTAACTATCGATTTCTCGCTTCTTTTTTTTATTTTGTTAAATTGTGTGCGTTAAAATGTAATTGTTTGTTGTTTACTCGCGAATCATTTCGTATGAATATGCATTGCAGAATTCGCCCAAGTAGCGGATGTAATCAGGCCGCCTAATTTTACTACCGTAGCTACATCAATAAAATTTAGCGGTTGTTTGTTTCTTGTTATCTGGTTTATATTTTCTTATTTGATTTAAATGTGGCATAATAAATATAATATATGGTTGGTGACTTTTGATATCATGTGATATCAGACTCGACCGATATGGTGTGTAAAAAGGCTCGGCAAGCCTCGCCTTTTCCTTCGCCATATTAGGCTCGTCTGATATCACATGATATCAAAAGTCACTAACCATATATTCTCTTTGTTTCATGTAAATAGTTGATGTTTTAATAATGTACACGACGTTATCGCTAAATTATGATATAAATGTCGTAGACAATTCATTTGAATACTCGTCAATTAAATGAGTAAGTTAATATTAACCTTATTTTATTAACAACCATTGCAACTTCAACCCGGAGTTTAACAAAAAAACATGGTATTATATGATTTTGATACAAATCCCGTTTACATTAACATGGCTTTATATCCGACTACTCTGACAAGCGAAACGCTATTATCATGTCATATCAACACTTTGATTTATATTAAATTAAGGGACTTCCTTCCCGGAATTAACGCCAAACGTGATTTAAATTATATTTATGGACTACCTTTCCTTTTAACGCCAAACGCTATATTCGAGCGGCTATCTAAACGCCTTGGTGTATATGATGAACAGAAATGTCATCATAGAAATGGTTTATATTGCATTAAGGGCACACACGTTGTAAAACTGTACAGTTTGGTTGGGCAGACGTTAGAGATTTACTGCCATAAATGCGCTTGAACATACCTGAGACGTCCGATACCGGTAAAGACACTACATTTTGTACATAATGCTGCATTTTGACGCTGAGCACACTTAAGACATGCTAAAATTCATCGGTAGCAGTAGAGCCAATTTGAGTTATGATTATTAAGTATATTTTCAATCTTGTTTACGCCCAGTGTCATTCACAATGTTCTGTAGATACATCGCGATAAAATAATATCTTTGCCAGATCGACCAAATTTCACTGTTTACTAATCAATTTAAAACGTATTCATATCAGTTGTATTTTATTATAAATATAAAATACTATGTAATAGTATAATATTCCCGATTTAGTAATTAATTACCCATGTTATTATTGTTTTTCAGGTCTTCCAATCTTGGAATTGGTCTTAAACTCTAACTTCGACTTTATCCCGAAATTAATATTTCAACATATTCTTAGTTGCTATGTAGTCTTCATAAGAGTTAACAGCCAATACACTTAACATTTGAATAAACATATTCCGTCATTGTTTTTGAGAGCCCATACTCTTTCCTATGAATTAAACATTCGTGAAATAGGTACAGGTTATATTTGTACATATACATTTAAACTACATAATCGATATAACAAAATAAAGCAACAACTTACTTTGTCGAAAAAGATGTCCACCCGCGTCCACAAGTTTATATTATGTGATACTAAGGTATAACACTATAAAACGTTATAACCGCACATTCTACACAATTAACCTATCACTGCGAAATGATATTTTAACATTATACACAATCAATAATCATGGACAAAAATATTTTCGCATGCGCATTTACACTTTTTGTGAACGTGCTTGTTGGGTTGTCCAAAATATGTTTAAAATTTAAATGGACGCTTCCGTACATAATAAGACTGTATACTAAGTTGATATTTATTATTAGTTATTAGTATTCATGTTAATAAATGTTCTTCAGATGAAATGGTATTTTAAACTGTATGCTGATTGTTAGCTGCGAACTGCATCACATTGTATTCATTGTTTTGTACTGCATGGGCTAAGATTTTAAACGGAGATTTTAAACCACATTACATTAATTTGTCCATAGATACAATTCCCTAAATATAAAATTGTATTTTATGCGAATTTATAAACAAAAAGAAATACCTCCTGTTAGATAGACCATTGAAGCGCCTTTAAATAAAAAATGCCACTTTTTTTCTAATTGCCATATACCTGAAATATGAAAGGTAATTGTTTGTAAGTGGATCGAGTTAGCCAATTCAGCGATAGTGAAATGAGGGAGGGAGGGAGGGAGTTAGGGAGTTAGGGAGGGAGGGAGGGATGTATTCATTGGCCACGGTGCACTATAAGTTAAGATCTAGGTTTATCTCTTTGGTGAATGTCTGGGAATCCGCGATGCATATGTCATAGTTTGGATCAAAACCTCCTCTTTCCCCCTGCCAAGTCACCTGATCAGGTCACCACCTTAGACTGTATTGCAACCCAGAATGCAACAAACAAATGAACTTGGACTACATACATCATATTTTAAACTATATGACAATTTACAAATACCATAACGTCAAACGGTGACTTGTTTTTTCTATATTGTGAAAATCAACTTCATGACTAACGACTTAAATCAGTTATTGTCGGATAGTTATTACTTGTTTGTTTGCGGTAATGACCTTTTCGAAAACGTGTATTTTGTTATCTAGTTGGCATAATTGTCTGACAACAGCGATATGCGATGTTATTACCTTTCTGTATCTAGTTGACAAAGGTGAGGGCTGAATGGATTGAAAGAATGTAAATTGTCTTTACAGCCAACAATACAATTTTATATTGTATGATTGTCCACATCTCTTTTGTATATATGTTTTTGGCCGAAGACAGAATGCCGGATTGCCAATACACTATTGAATTGAATTGAATTGGATTGAACAATAATGCTTACAGACCCGATACTAACGCTTATCTGTGATATTTATAAATCCAGTAAATTAACCCCACGATCGATAATGCTCGCGACGGTCTATTCTTAACGCGTAATTGTATACCATTTAACTACAACATGAACGAGTAATATACTATTTAAACCGTTCTTATTTAATAGCACAATATTTTAACTTAACGGAACGTGCGCTGTAGTGGTTAACAGACGCTTCTTGNCGAATCCACTTAATGCACGATTTTGTTTCGCAAAAAACAAATCAGTTTCCAAAATTATAATTGTGAATAAGCGATAGCTTTCTGATTTCCATAACGAATATCTCATAGCCAGAGCTTGATTTTACAACCATGTGTGGATACTTAAATCAAAACTTATGTTGATTATTGGTTAAGCATTAAAACAAATTGCCGGCTGACGGGTTATATATATTTATTATACGCAAACATGTCGCTGTGGTAATTGCATTACTATATACGTAAAAAATAGCTCACTTTGTACTAGCGAGTTCAATAAAACCTAATTTACATATTTGGGGTCTTAATAAACTATGTGTATTACATATATATTTATAAAACAAACAAGCTATATAATGTGCATAATCTCGTAGAGAATTAGTGTATCTTGCTTGGTTTTCTTACCAGTTCAACTGGATAACTTCAAAGTAAGGAGGCTATTAACAGATAATCGTCAGCCGTCATTTTGTATTGAACTAGTTACTCAATTTTGAACATCATAATTGACGTGCCTTAAACCATTAAGTCATTCCATCATTAGGATGTTTTACATAAAGTCTCGTGCCTCATGAAACTATCTAGGGTTAAATACGACCGAGTTCTTTTGTTTTGCAATTACGTTGCGGTTGACCCAAATATCATGTCACTATAAAGGGAACAATAATATGTTAATCAAATTGCAATGATATAAACCTCTTTGTATATTCCTTTGTTATTTGAAAACAATTATTATAAATAAATGATATGTATACCATACAAACCTTAGGGATGTCATGAAGCAGATTTAAAAATAATGCCGAAATAAAGAATCCAAACATTTCAAAAATCTCAAATAGCTTGTATCATTTGGTCAGATATCGAACTTGTATAGCGTAAATTGACAGTTTGTTTGAAAAGGTCAAATACACTAGGCATCGAGTATTGTTGACTGTCGAACAAAGTTTTTTAATTTAATAATAAGGCCCTAAATTTCTATCTTAATAGACTTGTAATATTGTTTATGACAACCTTCTCTTCTAAAACAGTGTACCTTATATTCGAATGATTGTCTGATTGACCCCCAATATTTGCAAACATCGAGGCACTCTTACACTTTTCGCATATCACTATATTCATTACACAAGTGTGTCCGTTTGTATTGTTACTTTGTCAGTTAAATTGTTTTGCTTTCATGATAAAGGTCATTAAATTTCAACCATGACCTTTTGCGTTTATAATACGCCTTATGTTTTTTTCAAATAAGAAACGAATATAACATTTAAAACAATGAGCCTAAAAAACATGCATGTCGCACGGTTAAATTTAATATGAGTGACATATCCTTTTACTGTAAACTGTTATTTGACAATTACATTGACCTCAATTACTAAAATATACCCGTTGTATTACTATCCTCCGAAATAAAAGCTTATATTTATAGTTCAATGGTTGGAATACCAATATAAAAAGTGAACGTTAGCTTCACACGCAATTGCTCAAATCACGATCCAGGTCCTTTATTGTGCCAAGTAATCAAACGATAAACACATATGTTTATTCGGTTAGGTTTTTTGAAACATGCACAATACATTTGAAAAAAAAAACGTATGCCGATTAAATTGTCTTCTGACATTACTAGATATATTGAATTATATCAATAGTTAAGGATAAGGAGTTTTAAAGGGAAATATGTTGAACCGTGTATCAATATATGTTGAAAATGGCAAATAGGAAATCGTTGAATGTGTTGGTTTTGCAAAACATATGTATAAGAAGGGTTTTCGTGATGATTGTATCAGTGTTAATGGAATCAATTATCAACTGATGTAATTTTCTAAGTATTCAAGTTATGCATCACAAAGCTGAACACATTGCCGCTTACTTCATAGGTCTATCCTGGCGACGTAGGGGATGACATGTATCGTGATTATGTTTAATAATAATAGTATATGAAATAGCAAAACGTATTTTTTTTTCGTTTTATCACAAAGGTTAACCTCAGTCCCGTTCAATATCATTATGCCCCATGTCCTTAATAGATTTATTGTGCAATACATAACCAGATTATATATAACCATGCTCACTAAAATCCGATAACTTTAAATATACCAAAAAGCGCCTCGTCACTCAATGAAAAAAAGACAACAGAGGCGAACAACGTTTCATGTCAAATAAAGCAATATCGTCAAACGTATCTTGCAACTAGATAAAATATCAAACAGTTAATTACATCAAGGGCATTGTTTCCGATCCTAAACGCGTCTCGGTACATTTAATCACAGTGCATAACCCATATGTATCCAATTATGATGTTACGATGATAACCCCGCGATTGCTCGCATTATTGGGTAGTGGTTTATTAAATAAAATAAAATACAAAAGGTGTTTAGTTAATAGGCATAATATAGGCATAGTATGTACAGGTATTCAAAGCACCAAATTAATTAAAGATCCAGCAGAGTTGTAAACAGGTGGCCTTTTATTTGCATTGTTATTAATGTGTGTTTATTTTTCTGTCGTTTTTTTATAGAAATCTTCGGTCATATCATTTCAGTCGGTAAGCATAACCAAACTTTTGATGAGCGAAATTAGTTATTTTAAGGGGGTTATTATGACGGAGTTCAACATACTCATGTAAGTATTTGGCAACTAGCGACGGTATGAGGTATGGGCATATACATGCATAAAATATCTTACAGTTGCACCTAGTACCGCCGTTGTTTAATATTTCACAACATATTAATTAAACTAAATTAAATTTTTAATATCATCCAATTCAGAATCAATTTCATTTTTGGGTTATTTGTTATTAATACTTATGTTACTATATATAGTAACAAAATTGACTCAAATGCATGTGATTATCGATCAAAGCAAGTGGATTATCACGTTTGGCCCGCCGGGCCAAATGTTGATAATCGATAATCGCCCCGGGGCTAAAGCACGCGACGTCAACGGAACAAAATGGCGTCCATATTCAGTCTTTTTCCAACGGGGATAAAAAAATTAAGCCACAAAACTACACAATAATTTATACAAGATAATTAAACGTAGCACAAAATAAGAATGATGAAAAAAAAACGATTGCATCTAAAACTGTACTGTAGATAAGATTGATGACACTTATTGAGGCTTGAGCTTTTAGTTTAACAGCCTAAACATGAGTCATCCAACATCAAAATATAGTAAACGACAATCTTACTTCAATGACATCTTAAATCCAATGCTTATAATAATACAATTACAACGATATGCCCTTCCATTTTCTGTTTTTCCACCCCATTATTTTTATTTATTTCAAACTACACTTTTTCGAAATCGAATGACTGCTCGGAGTGATTTCTTTAATTCCTCTTGAAGTTTCGGATTTTATATTGCAAACACACAATCCGAAATACGTTTTGCTTTCGTTCCATGCTTTTTTAATAAATATTTTACTGTTTAATAAATCACAACGTCCGAATTGTTGTCGTTACAATCCAGAGAGTCAAGCTTAATTTTGTATTTCGTTACATAAGTTACGTCATACAACATAGATTCGTCATAAATTGCGTAATCAATTGAATGAAATAAAAGTACGGAAAGCTGGTTCGGTAATATATTTGAGTGAAGGATGATATGTAATATAAAGGATAACACACGATAGTGTTAAGTATTAAAGACGTTAATACCATCGTTGCTTGAGGGCCAGAAGTGATAATCGGCCCTAGAGTGAATAATCGATCTCGGACAATGGCCTTCGGGGCGATTATTCACTCTTCACATAAATTATTAATTTATCAACAATTCCATTTTTCTGATGGCGTACATTTAGGCTTCGTCCCAACATCCAGTTAAAAAGCTTGATCTCTTTTATTGAGGTTATATACGTTCACGGCGGTGAACACGGACGGCAAAAGGTAAAATATAATTGTGGACCTTTTTCATTCGTTCAATCACCCATTGTACACATCGATCGACTACCCGCATAGCATCTTCTCGCTTTCTTTTTCTTGTCGTATATCGCTTATCGTAATCTGCGTTGGATTGTACTTTTTACAAAATGTGATCAAGCAAATATTTTGTTTGTGCTGACGTCGGGCTTACAGTTTTCAATCAGTTTTTAAACACATGTCGTGCTATAAATAGCCCTTTATGCTGTTTAAATACGGACTTAAGTCACAAATTCAAATCACTGCCACGTATAATGCACTTTGTGTTGCTTCCCAAGTGTAGAACTAATGATTTGCACATTTGATTTAGGCAATCTTTTATTATGTTGGTGTAAATCATGCTTTCATGTATACGGCTTTTACTTAAAACGATACCCGATTGAAAAATCAAATATCAAGTTTGGATCCTTCTATTAAAGACGGTGACAACAAGTATATGTTTACTTCCCCTATACATAAAACTTATTAAGTCCGCCTCTTTGATCGACTTACTTTAACGCACGCTGGATATTGTTTGCACAATAAATAGGTTAGCCCATGGTGAAGTTTCACTTTTAAAGGTTCTATAAAGGTGACAAATCCAATTATTATGCATATAAACTGGTCTACTTTTAACCGGATTTCAGTAACTCCTGCATAAAAAATGATAATAACACAGCTTAGGTTTAACGTTGTCAAGAATTATGGAAGATATACCCGTTTCATAATTGGAAGAAATGTTTACATCTTTGCAACTAATGTGGTGTGTAGCCTCAAAGCGTTGAAGTATGCTAAACATAGCCGAAATAAAATTGAATTGAAATTCTTTTTTAATAAACTTTTTACTTATTAGATCATTACAAACGTTTTAACCATTAAGAAGAGACCTACTTCGTGAGTGATACCGGAAAACGTCGAAAGTCATCGATATATTTTTGGGGACCTGAGTCACTTTCACATTCATTTTCCCGAGTAAACAGCGATGTAAATAAATTGATTGTTTGTAAACACAATTGACTTGGAGGACACTGTATTTTGAGCTCAAAACAAGTTGTTTTGCTATTTTTTTTTTGGTAATGTCCAATAGCATATATATATATATATTGTTTTTTGATAACCTTTATAAATAAAATATGAAAAAAAATATATAAAAATCGGTTACTTATTACGGATTCGTCACCTTTATAGGACCTTTAAATTATCCTAGTCATGACGTGTCACTCCTATGCAACCTAACTAGGCTGTGAAAACAGCGTTTGTAAATAGCGCTGTACAGCGCGATAATGTAATATCTTTCCCAGATCTACAAATTGTATTGTTGACTAATCAATTTAAAACGCATTCCCTATCAGTTGTATTAAATTATAAATATTCAAAAGACCATTGAAGCATCCTTTAATACAAAAATGCCACTTTGTTCGAATTGCAATATACCTCAAATATGACAGGATATTGTTTGTTTAGGTCAACCATACCTGGCTGACATAACTATACAGTCCCACTCTGCAATTATGAAACACGTCATGAAAGCAATTTTGTAAGCGATTTCTGTGAAAATGAACAGTAAATTGATCACAAAATTGAATCGTTAATTCGACATTTGTTCGTCGGGAGGGAGGGAAACCGTTCGATGGTTTTAGTCAGACTGTGGCACCATGATGGGCCACAATGGCACGTTAAGTGCTGAGTTATCTGAAGAAGGAGCAACCCCATCGGGGAGAAGCCCAGTTTTCATCTCGGGGAGAATACATCAGTGTATTAATTATCTTATTAATTGTCCACCAATGCACATAAATGTATTCATTGGCCACCGTGCACTATTATTTTTTTTGAATCTAGGTTTATCTCTTTTGCAAATGCCTGGTAATCCGCGATGCATATGTCATAATTGAGCTCGAAACCTCCTTTTACCTCCTGCCAAGTCACCTGATCAAGTCTCCACCTTAGGCTGTATTGCAACACAGAATGCAACACAAAATAAAATTGGACTACATACATCATATTTTTAAACTAAATTTTAAACTATAAGACAATTTACAAATACCATAACGTCAAACGGTGACTTGATTTTTCGATATTGGGGAAACCAACTTCATGACTAACGAATCAAGTCATTTATTGTCGAAAAGTTATTACTTGTTTGTTTTTTTTGCGGTAATGACCTTTTCGAAAACGTGTATTTTGTTATCTAGTTGGCGTAATCGTCTAACAACAGCGATATGCGATGCCATTACCTTTCTGTATCTAGTTCACTAAGGTGAGGGCTGAATGGATTGAAAGAATGTTAATTATCTGTACAGCCAAAAATGAATTCTACTTAAAATTTAAAAAAAGCTTCGAATATATAAAAAATGCCTTGATTGTATATCCAACGAGAATTTCAGAATCCTAATGAGCAAATTTCGATTAAGTTCACATTGTCTTGAAACAGAAGTTGGCAGATACAATGGTCTATCCCGAGAAGAGCGAAGGTGAAAACTTTGTAATCAAAATGTACGAGAATCGGAATTTCACATTTTACTTTGTTGTCCATTATATAACGAATTACGTATTAAATATAATATCAGGGCATCCTGGCATTCCATTAGTAAATACATACCAATGATGTATTGCACAAATGTTCTAAAACTCAAAACTATTGCAACTTTTTTTAACAGAAACTTTTAAACTAAGATTTGAGAAAGTAAACCGTTTAGCCGATGTATAATTGCATGTTTTTACACATTAATGTATTGCATAGTCTTATGTAATTTGTTNGCTACCGTAATATTAGTCATAGACTAATTCGACTGTATAAAACGTTAATATTGATTAATATGTATTAGTATTAATTGTAATAAGTGTTCTTCAGATGAAACGGTATTTAAAACTCTAATGTGATTGTTAGCTGCGAACTGCATCACATTGCTAACATTGATTTTAACTGTATGGTCTATGATGTTAAACGGCTATTTTAAATCACATGACATTCATTTATCCATATATACAAAACCTAAATATAAATACGTATATGCGTATTGATTAACAAAAAGAAATATCGCCTATTCAAAAGACCATTGAAGCATCCTTTAATACAAAAAATGCCACTTTGTTCGAATTGCAATATACCTCAAATATGACAGGATATTGTTTGTTAAGGTGAACCATACCTGGCTGACATAACAATACAGTCCCACTCTGCAATTATGAAACACGTCATGAAAGCAATTTTGTAAGCGATTTCTGTGAAAATGAACAGTAAATTGATCACAAAATTGAATCGTTAATTCGACATTCGTTCGTCGGGAGGGAGGGAAACCGTTCGAACTGTGGCACCATGATGGGCCACAATGGCACGTTAAGTGCTGAGTTATCTGAAGAAGGAGCAACCCAATCGGGGAGAAGCCCAGTTTTTATCTCGGGGAGAATGCATCAGTGTATTAATTATCTTATTAATTGTCCAATGCACATAAACACACACACACACACACACACACAAACACACACACACACACACACACACACTCACACAATTGAAATTAATTATTTGAAGCGTTTGTCGCTTACAAACTATTGTTTTGTTTTGAAGAAATAAGCGAATCCACTGAATGCACGATTTTGTTTCGCAAACAAACAAATCAGTTTCCCGAATTATAATTGTGAGTACGCGATAGCTTTCCGATTTCCATAACGAATATCTCATAGGCAGAGCTTGATTTCACATCCATGTCTGGATACTCTAATCAGAACTTATTTTGATTATTGGTCAAGCATTAAAACAAATTGCCGGCTGACGGGTTATACATATTTATTATACACAAACAGGTAACTGTGGTAATTGCAATAATATATATATATACGCACAAAAATAGCCCACGTTACACTAGTGAGTTCAATAAAAACCTTATTTACATATCGGGTGTCTTAATAAACTATGTGTGTAACATATATATTTATAAAACCAAAAGCTATATAATGTGCATCATCTCGTAGACAATTAGCATATTTTGCTTGGTTTTACTACCAGTTCAACTGGATAACTTCAAAGCAAGGAATCAATTAACAGAGTATCGTCAGCCGTCATTTAGTATTGAATTAGTAACTAAATTGTTAACATCACAATTGACGTGCCTTAAACCATTAAAGCATTCCATCATTAGGAGGTTTTACATAAAGTTTCGTGCACCACGAAACTATCTGGGGTTAAATACGACCGAATTCTTTTGTTTTGCAATTACGTTGCGGTTGACCCCAATATCACGTCACTATAAAGGGAACAATAATATGTTAATCAAATTGCAATGATATGAACCTCTTTGTATAGTTCCTTTGTTATATGACAACACTTTTTATAAATAACTGATATGCATACCATTCAAACCTTAGGGCTGTCATGAAGCAAACAAAAATGCCGTAGCAAAGAATAAAAACATTTCAAACATTTCAAATAGCTTGTTTCATTTGGTCAGGCATTGAACTTGTATAGCGTAAATTGACAGTTTGTTTGAAAAGGTCAAATACACTAGGCATCGAGTATTGTTGAATGTTGAACAAGGTTTATTAATTTAATAATTTGGGCCCTAAATTCTTAATAGACTTGTAATATTGTGTATGACAACCTTCTATTCTAAAACAGTGTACCTTATATTCGAATGATTGTCTGATTGACCCCCAATATTTGCAAACATTGAGGCACTCTTACAATTTTTGCATATCACTATATTCATAACACAAGTGTGTCCGTTTGTATTGTTACTTTGTCAGTTAAATTGTTTTGCTTTCATGATAACGGTCATTAAATTTCAACCATGACCTTTTGCATTAATAATACACGCCTTTTTGTTTTTCAAATAAGAAACGAATATAACATTTAAAACAATGAACATAAAACACATGCATGTCGCATATTAAATATGATATACAATGACATATACTTTTACTGTAACATTTGACAATAACATTAAACTCAATTGCTAAAATATACACGCTGTATTACTATCCTCTGAAATAAAAGCTTATATTGGGTTCAATCGTTCGAATACCAATATAGGAAGTGAACGTTAGCTTCACGCGCAATTGCTAAAATCACCATCCAGGTCCTTTATTGTGTCAAGTAATCAAACGATAAACACAAAATGTTTATGTTTAATCGGCTAGGTTTTTTTAAACATGCACAATATTTTTGCAAAAAAAAACAACTTATGTCGATTCAATTGTCTTCGAAAATTAATAGATATATACAATTATATCAATAGTTAAGGGTAAGGAGTATAAAAGGGAAATGTGTTTAAACGTGTATCAATATATGGTGCAAATGGCAAATAGGCAATCGTTGAATGTGTTGGTTTTGCAAAACATATGTATAAGAAGGTTATTCGTGATGATTGTATCAGTGTAAATGGAATCGATTATCAACTGATGTAATTGTCTAAGTATTCAAGTTATGCATCATAAAGCTGAACAACACAATGCCGCTTACTGCATAAGTCTATCCTGGCGACGTAGGGGATGACATGTATCGTGATTATGTTCATATGAAATAGCAGGACGTATCTCTTTTGTTTGTTGTATCATAAAGGTAAACCTAAGCACAGTTTAATACCATTATGTCCTATGCCCATAAAAGATTTATTGTGCGATACAAAGCCATAGTATATACAACCATGCTCATTCAGATACGTAAACTTTAAACATACCAAAAAGCGCCGCGGCACTCATTGGAAAAAAGCCAACAGAGACGAACATCGTTTCATATCAAATTAATCTATATCTTCAAACGTATAAGGCACAAGTTTGCAACTAGATACAATATCAAACAGGTAATTACATGAAAGGCATTGTTTCCGATCCTAAAAGCGACCCGGGACATTCAATCACAGTGCATAGCAGATATGTATCCAATTATGATGTTGAGATGACTAACAGCGCGATTGCTCTTTATAAATGAAACACAATTAAGTTAAGGTGTATTTAATAAAAATGAAATAACAAGTTGTATATTTAATATGAAAATTATGTACAGGTATCCAAAGCACCAAATTAATTACAGCACCAACAGAGTTGTAAACAGGTGGCCTTTTATTTGTATTGTATAACTGTATGTATATTTCTTTGCCGTATTGTACAACATTTTAAAGCCATATCATGTTAGTCGGTACGAATACTTAAACGTTTGCTGGGTGAGATTCGTCATTTTAAGGGGATTACCATGACGAATTGCAACAGGCTAACGTAAGTATTTGGCAATTAGCGACGATATGGGTATATGGCATATACATGAATAAAATACCTTAAGGTTGCAGCTAGTTTCGCCGTTTAGTAAACGATCTTTCACAACATTTTATTTAAACTGAAGTAAACCGTTAAAATCATTAAATTTCAAATTAATTTCTATATTTGTTGGTTATTTGTTAATAAACATTAATTCGGTAGTGATGTTGTGCTGTGGTCTAGTGAACGATATTTCAATCGGATCGCACGTTCAATGATTAAACAAAATTAGCTGTGATCATATTGTCGTCTAAATTTTTGCCACACACAATGGGCATGATGGGTTGTCTGTCGTTTATGAGGCAAACTGGTCGCTAATTGTTTTGCGTGATAAATTATATGTAGAACATGTCGGTGAATTATATTAGCGTAACTAAATACTCGCGTGTTAATTACGCCTTTAGTACGTTGAATGTTTCGGATAAATGACTACGCGTAAACAAGCTGTATAGTATACACCGTTACACTGCACTGAGCTTGCCTTCGCAATACAGAATTTCATTTAAATAATGTAAGGCATTTATTTGGTGTACGGTTCAAATCTTGTGTATGCATAATTAAACTAGCAATTTACACTTTGATACAAAAGACTACGACGGATACCTCGACAGTTAGAGCTCACAAAAGGTTTTATATCTGCAAAGTTGCAATGCAGAATGGTTTAGAATTGCGCAAATTGAGTACAGATATGTTGCAACATATTCAGTGCGATTTAAAGTAGCCTGTGGATAAGGGGTTGACATTTTGTAAGAGTTTCTTTAAACTGTGAACCTAGTACACTATTCCCGCTATCGATAGTTTGCGCGATCTGTACTCACAAAGCGTTAGTGTATGCCATTACACTACAGTCGGATTTAATTTGCACAAGATATTAGCTTAAGGAAAAGTTAGCTGATGTTTTTCACAGCCGTTACTTGTCTAAACTTATCACAGTAGTATCCCCATTCGAACCGTTTAGGTATTCAATAATGTATACATCTTACTTAAATATAGGAGAGCATCGTTTGCTAAAATTGTTAACCAGCAGTAAGGGTGATAACCGTGAAAGGTAGTGAAAATCTTGTAAAGAATGTGAACTCCTTTAAGTTAACATATTGAAGCTAATCTGAATCTGTCACAATTATTTGCTACTCATTTTTTCACATTTTGTCGACGCGAGTCACAACACAAATATACACAATTTGCTGACAGTTTCAAGATTTTAGTTCATAAAGTAACTTAAGCATTGATTATTCCATTTCAATAATAATTGGAATAACTAATAACACGAACATAACTTTCTTTTATTAATTTAGCAAATATTTCCTTTGTTTGGAACGGCTTACTTCCAGTCTTCGAAAAAATATTACATACGCTTGACATTATTGAGTTAATGTACATTCACACTGAAACAAGGGTGACCACGGGCGTCTAACGATAAAAGATATGTTCGGATCGTTTTTCATTTGTTCAATCTTTCTTTGTAACCATCGATCTACTGCCCACACAGCACGTTTTCCCATACGACTTTCTCCTTCTTTACCGACCACACCTGCCGTATTCGTAATGGCTCTGTATTTCAGTATCGCACATAATTGTATATTATCAATGTCCGAAATAGGCACAACTTATTTATTTCTACGTGTCTATATTAAGGGCAGATTACAACCCATATACCAATTTAACATCAGAAGTACTTTTATTTAAGTATATTGACCAATTGTATATACCATACAGAAGAAAACCCACTTGAGTATAAAAAAAGTATGAACACTTGTCACTAGAGAAAGCCATTGCATCAAAAATGGACAATTAAAATAACGCAATGTCAAATCAGGAGATAAATAAGTAAACGCGTGTCATTTAGTTCAGGCAATCTACGAATAACATTTACAATACAAAACAATACATCCATTATTGTATGTTATTTGTACAATAAAGTTTGCAGTTTACAAAAGAACTGACGTGTGACAAAAATCATAACCAGCACCAGATATAGCTATGCATTCTGTCTCGCGTGTTGGCCCCAGCGATGCAGTGTTATGTTCTTTGAGGTATGAGCATGTATTGGTCAACAGCGTTGGTAGGCCCGTCTGCACTTGGTACTCCCCCACAGTTGGGAAGAGGCTGGGAAACCTTCGATTGAGGATTTCGAAACTATAAACGCAAATTTAAAATGTTATTTCTAAGAAAATGAAATAATAATTTAAGTATTCAACAATTTTATTATATTTAACATTTACAACTATGCATATAGTAAAGTATATTTTAATTGCAACAGTAATGTTATAATGCTTAGATCAGTGTTATACATTTGATTTGATCAACTTTACAACAAGAAGTTATTAAATTGATCATGTTTGAGACGTACAATCATAGTTGCATTAGAGTCAACATAAGCCTAAACAGGCATTCAAAACTTACATTTCTACATGACATAGAAACTTGCAAAATGACCACTAAAATGTTTTAAAATTTTGTTTTTTAATCGGTTTTGTAAATATTTAGATGGACTATTCTCGAAAAACCGTCGTCCATTTATAATAAAATCATATATACAAATTACGATTTCTTAGTGCCGTCCTGTTAGTAAAATTTGTCAGGTATACGTTAAAATCATGTATGGAGTCATATATGATTCATTTACCTGCTATAATAGCATGTGCCGAATCGACAATTTAATACACCCTTGTCGGATATAACTACTACTATTTGTCTCGGTCCTAGATGGTCTAGTTGTAACCGGACCTTTCGAAATCCAACCAGTTCTGTGTCCGCGAGTATCAATGAAGTACAATAAAAAAAGACAATTAGTAATGGATCTCTCTGAAGTGAAATAAGAATGCGATTATATTTAAGAATGATTACGTCTTTTAAAAAACGGGTTAATGTCATATTGAGGGTAGACTGTCTTTTATGTTCAGAATTATACATTTATGTGTGTCACAACCTCATCTTTATAATTAGCACATACTTGCCATGTGTTACCCTCACCAATTATGTAATGTACTACGTATTATTTTTCTTATATCTACACAAATAAATGAGGTGAAAAACCAGTTTCAAGACATCTTATCACCACAACGATATCATATTTATGTAGGGCAAGTGACCAATTTCTGAACAATTTGACAACAGACGAAATAACATGATGAATACAAACAAGGATCACCGCATTATAATGGTAAATATTAAGTATAGAGTTGACGATTTGAAACATGTTGGCACCAAAGTTCAGAAGCTTTTATCGCTAATTAACTGATGATCCAAAAAGCAATTGTACTAAACATTATTTTAAGCGTATCATTCATATTTTTTTTTATTATCAATAAACATGTTTAATACTGTAAACAGTAAACATTCAGAAAGAAGAACACTAAACTAGAAAGCCGATGAACCTAAAAGAATTACATACCATGCGATAATCCATTCAAAATGCGCACACATTAATTGAAAAAATACGATGAAATATAAATGTGTTTTCACAACGATATAACATTGAAATGAAGCACGATTCTTCTTTTTTGTTTTCAATTTTATAACTATAACATTGTTAAATAGATTATTAATGCTGTAATCAAATTGTCCTAGACCTTTCCATGTATTTATACTTTATTTAACAACTTACGAAATTTAATAATGATCACAGTTTATGCTTTTATATATGTTACTATATCATGTATACTCATGGACTGTATGTCTATTGTAACTTGAATAAACCATTTAAACCAACATTGAAATGGAGCACTATTTATGTAGATAAGATTTTTATAAGTACTAACAGGTCAACCTGGGTTTAAGTACTCATGTCACCATCATCTAAACTCAGCGATGTATTTTTAGTAGCGGTTAGTGATCGTCTATCCATTAATAAACATCCGTTGACGAAGAGGTTTAATGAACATGCACCGACTGACGCGATCAAATTACATTGGTGTTAAATGGGGTTTCCTTAAAAAAAATACATGTATAAAGTTCAACAATCTTCAACAAGCTTTAACGATGGCAGTGTGTAGTTATGTATAATTTTTCAAGTCACCTACATATCAAATGACCTGAAAAGTACTGGGTTAAAAATGGTTAGTTTACATGCAAAAGTAAAAATAGCTAGTTAATCTCTTGACATAACATTTAAATAAAACGTATGTTCCATTTAAGAAACAGAACAGACCATGGTAACGACCAATAATGTCAGCGTTGATGTTTTGACGTCTATTTCCATGCTAATTTATATCGTTTTAAACCATATTCTACATTGTGTATGCCGTACTCTTGGTCGCATAAAAAGACATTCATATAAAAAAGGATATCCGTACGAAATGTAGTGTGCTTTTCACAGGACTGTTTCATAACGATGCAATAGGGAGGTTGTGGTAGCGTTTCATATTTTTAAACACTTAAGGCAACGTGCTATAGTTAAGTTCTCCAACAAAGCCGGTGAATAGATTTTCAATAAAATCGCGAAACCAATTGTTCTTTATTAATGAAAAGAGCTAAGACGTCAGCAGTATTGCCCTTGTGTTCATAAAACAAATCGAATATACTGTCAGAGTTAAACCGAACACTTTGAACCATTTAGCAACCACGTGTAAGGCTTGTAAATATTAAGCTATTTATAAACCAATTAGATCTCAAACATAGACTGTTCATATCGAAGTGAAGTAAAACGTTTACGCCTATTAATTTGTAGATGACTTAGAAAAAGGAGTAACTATTTTTAGAATTTAGGCAGTACATTATGTAATAAAAAAATAAAGACGGATACACTGAAATACCTACAAAAAGGGTTGTATTGTAAACGTACAAAGTCTATATTTCAATACACTTGAAATAATTAGTCAGAATTACAGGGCTCTATTACAAGCATGTTTCCAAATCCTAGTTACGCTCTAAGTACTGACGACATATGGTAATAAGTATTTCATACAAAATGACTTAATTAATATTATTATCTGAGTCTATGAATTGTGCTTATTCCACACTGCAGCGACTCCCTGCTAATTTTAAATGGCTTCTGGGTGTTATGTAGTGCCGCGTTGTCAAGCATTTTCAAAACTACCCATATTAAACCCCTTTAATATTTGCGGGAATTTGATTAAAAGGCACACACAACACCTTGAACAATTACGGGGTTTATGTGAAGGTCTTTATCGAGTGCACTATATGAACGTCACCCCGGAAGACTGTTTAATTGCTCTAAGACGGTTAGTGCGAGAAACAGAATATGCCCCGTTTCAGAACGAAGGTAGCAGTGTGTGACCACTAAACCGCGGATCCCATTGTTAAATAAACTTTATAATCCCAATAAGTTGACCTTTGTCCTGTACCGGTGACATTTGCTTATAGCTATTATGCATTCAACTTGTGTTCGCAATTCCATAGTGAAGTTTAGTTTCAATTCTCAGTAACCCAGGTTAAAATCCTTGTTTTAATATTATACACCGCATTCTGAATACGTCATTCCGCGCCACAGATGCTGTGTTTGCGTTAGTTTTATGTGAAGACAAACTTATTTATATCAACATACTTATTTAAAAAGTGGCATTAAAGATATGAAAGCAGTGTTTGTGCCCCGCAAAACCAAACAACAACATAAGAGTTAGCTCTGTCTGTTTAACATCTGCAATCATTTATCAATCACGACGGCTATGTTTTTATGCTATTAATAAAAATTAAAATATGTGTTGTCAAATAAAGGTTTCACATCAATGTAACAATTCCTAAATGCAGTGTTTCGTATTGTAACGGTTAAGCTGATTATATGTGAACTGATCACGTTCTTTTTAGTAAAAAAAACATGGCAATTCAGTGTGTTACTACAATGTTATTGGTTTGCTTAATCAATGTAAGAGTTGTGTTAGTTATTATAATACAAAAATGGTATAGATTGAGTTTGCGAATTGAAGATTTCTTACTGCCTGCTATCTATATCTGAGGTTCACCAAACGTGTTCCATGACCACAAACATAAATTCAAATAAATTGGTCACAGTTTTTCAAAAGATTTATTGTTTATCTTCTTTAAACAAATACTTCAAATATTAAACAACATGTTTGGATGTCAAATGATATAGTGAACGTACTGATAAAATGAACATTATTCAGTATTTTAATATTGCATACAATATGCATATAATACATACTTTTTTCCCAATGACACTGTTTTCACATGTTGAAAAACAAACACAACTTTTCACTATAATAAATTATTCGCACTCCATTGATTACTTCCCTTTAAGTAAGTAAACAAAAAAGCTCATGTTTACATTGTATTTCTTCATAAATCTACACACATATTTCTAATGAAATTAGATTTTTTGCGAATACATTTTTTAAATGCATATGTGGACTGTGTTTATTTTTTTGTATGAAACATATTACAACGTTGAATCCACTCACAATTACTTACGCACGACGTAGATTGACAATACTTATTAAATCTCAAATATACATATACAAAGCTCTTCAATTATTCAAAATACAATTTGCAAATGTGTTGTTTATAACACCTTTTTGACAGCGTGATGACATAAATGACTGTCAATTTTGTGCCATTTCAGCTGTCTGCTATAAGTAAACAAGCAGACAGCTTAACGTCGATCAGATGAAGGAACACCAACAGTAGTTTAAGATAGGCCTCAGCAAGGAAAAATATAACGGGCGGTGAGATTGTCTTCTGTATGCAATTTTTTTAGGCGCTTGTGCGTCATGTAACAACTTTGTCGTCAACTAATGTATTCTACTTATCATTTTTTTTTAAACATTACCTAAACAAACTGACCACTGATTTATTGTATTTAATCACATTATTTTCTAGATTATGTACTAAGTACTGATCTTGAATAAAATGTTTGTCTTGTCTTGTCTATAAAAATTGAAGAGCTGTGACCCTATTGGTGGAGTTGTTTTACCGATCACACGTTGGGAATAGCAATACGAAGAACTGTGAGTACTTGTATTGGCTGATTTTATGTAACATGGTATGCATGTTTCTATATCAGTATACAAATCACAATTCAATCGAAACACATGAGTAAACATTCAGTATAAACGACATATTCGTGTCATGATTTAAAAAACCAGTGAAATAATCCATTATTAAACATGTTAAACAAACTTGCATGACATTAAATACATACTATTCTATTTCACAATTATTCATTTAAACGATAATTATGTTTACAATCGATAGAGCCAAGCTAACCTCTGTCATCACTTTAATGTATGCGTTTGTATTATAATTATGGCTCGTCTCTCGCGGTTACAACGGAGGGGACTGTGTACTAACGCTCCATCCGTTATGTCTGCTCTTTCTAAAAAACTTCTGAGATATGTTGATACAACTTGGTATATGTATAAATGACAAGTTGATGAGTATGCATTGCGCCTGTCCTTTACCAGTTTGAGGGGTCTAAAGACTAGGTCACTGTAACTAAACAAATAGAAACATTTCAATAAGTAAACAAATTAAAGTAGTACATTGGATATTATCACTCGGTATTTACATTCAGCCATGTATTGACAATACGTATGTATGTCCATTTCTTATTCTGCTGGACCGTACGTCTGGCTGTCTATCTATACACAGTAAAATAACGAGCAAAGAACATATAATAAAACTGGATACTGTGATTTGTCCGATAAAACTTGGACTTCAATGAAACTTGACATCCGTTTGAAGAACCGTGTTTATGAAAAAACCTTTCGCTTAACACCAGAGGTCGAATGTCAAGTCAGTGTAACTAAAACAAGAACATAACACAACTTTATATTTAAAATTACACAACTATATAAGATATTTTCAATAAAACTTTGAATAGACATGTGATTATATGTTGTCCATTTTTCTGTCAGCCAATATATTCCCCTTTTCACTCATCTGTGCATCTGTCTGACAGCAAAAAGGAAATAATTCGAACTGTAAACAGAATATGGTCACTTGGTATACATTCTAAAAGTTATAAGACGATTATGCATAAGCCTTAAACTCTGCAGACAGTCACTTTGATACAATTACACGCAGTAATGCTATTTCTCGAAAGGTCCATATTATTATTCCACGTTGTATATACATAAACAGAAATGTCATGGTAATTTGCACAGCCTGATGGAAATCGTCTGATGCAATTTTGTACATCAACTATTTCCCTGCTAAATGGATTTTTGTATGAAGAATTACAAGTGTACATATAAAAGGCAATTTAAAGGTAATGTGAATATGTAATTGATAAGGATGTTTACTCGACCGGGTAAGGGGCTTTTGTTTTGTTAGCAATACTGTCCATTTATAAATATGATGACCTATCTTCATTTAAAATGTATTACTTGTCTTATATAAACACCCCAATTCCTTAGCTAATTTTCAGCAAATAGTTAGCACGTGGATGGCCGAGGATTCTTGCTGATAAACAACTTTTCTATGGATCGCGAAGGTTTGAATAGTTTGTTCACTTTGTTGTAAACATGTTTACATTTTTAAATTAAATGTATACACATGATTGAAGCATCGATTGTTTTGGGGTTGAGTGTTATTGTCTGTATATTTGTCAGCTCCAAACTTAACAGGTTCTCAAGAGGACTGCAAAGCGTTACGAGACTTCTTTGGAACAGATCTGGGTTTTCAAATTGACGAAATGAACGAATTGAATACATATAAATTCATCAGAAGAATTGATCATTTGCAAAGAAGCCTAGATGTAAAATACTAGTGTTTCGTTTGCGTCATTATGGCTCACGGAAACGGAGTAAGGATAACGTGTTTTACTTTAAAGAATAATATGATGTTGCACAACACATGGGCACATTAGAAAATAATCATTATTTGAAATTTCAGAAATATGTATGCAAAAGGGTTGATCGTTTATTTTATGTATATTCAATATATAACGTTGTATTGTTAATAATATTGTGTATTTGTTTCTATTTTAGGATGGATTTACTGCAAACGATTAGCACATTCCGTACAGCGAAGTAATAAACTAGTTTGTCAACACGCGTATGGTACAAATGGCAGGTACACAAAATAGATGTATATGCGCGTATTCATATAAACGTTAGATAGATCAGTATATGTATTTTCTTTTCAGCTTGAATACACACAAATAATCTTTTGTTAACATGTCTTCATGCTATATTGTAGGTAAGCCAAAATTCTTCATAATAAATACTTGCCGTGCGAAAATAAATGCTGGTGCTACAAAGGACACAGATAGCGCTCTAGAACCGGAATGGCAACGGCGGGCATTTCTGTACGAACATTCAGACATTGCTGTGTATTACTCCACTGTATCAGGTATTTTGTTTATTATCTGAAATATATGTTGTGTTTGTGTTTAACAATGAAATTGTACAGTATTTAAACAAGGTGTGCATAGTTTTAACTCTATGTTGTGAATTTGTCAAATAAAATCAAATGCAGATTTTCAATTACCATGTTGGTGTTTAACATAGGGGTAAACATATTTGATTAATTGAATGTACACATAAATTTACAAATTGCCGTGATGAACATACTCAGAAACCGATTAGGTGGTGTGTGAAACCGCTTACTATCAAATAATTATGTTTATGATGTGATCTAATGCAACGTTGATGGAATATAGTACATGAACAATCTGACACCAATTGACAACAAATGAATCAAGTCACTTTATTATTTCTATACATTTACTAATTTATATAAATATCAAGGAATCTCACAGGAGAGCATGTTGGATTGTGCAATGGAGGTCAATGTAGCTATTGCTAAAAGTAGAACCATTTGTCTGCTCAATAAAATTCGAGATAGTATCCCGATATTGAAGTAAAATTCTTACATAGATGCCGTTGATTGAGCCCATACACATTATTAAATAATATTTATAACTACATCGACTTCGAGGAATTATTTCTTCAGCGAATTAACATGTGTTTTGTTCATTTATTTAGATCAAGAACACATTAAATTGAATATGATGACTTGATCGGAAATAACTATGTTCAGAGGTAAACATGATCATGTTACCTTCAGCGTATGTCTCTTGGAGAAATGAAAACACTGGATCCACATTCATTCAAAAGTGTGTTGAAGTATTTAAAGAACAGTATGCGTCACAGGATATTAATAACATGGTGAAACAAATCAACTGTGCAGTGCAAGCAACAATCCGCCAGGTTCCAACTCTAGAAGACAGGTTAGCTAGGAAATTGTTTTTCAAAAGATACCCATTTTGAAAAACACAGTATTACAGACTGTCCGATTTATAGCAATAACAAAGACGCATACACTGTTGGACATGTGACGTTTGGATAATATGTATACGCTGTATATGACAGCGATGAGGTTTGCAATAATTTGCGTTGTTCGTGTTTTAATGCATTCTACGTTTGTTTAGGTTATAGTTATAAAAAGATAATCAAGTGTACTTAGTGTGAAGATTGCGAATATTATTACATTGTTAATTGGGTTAGTTATGTTCGCACAAGTATTGATGAATAGAGATTTATAACGTATGGCATGCACATTCAGACGTTCTAATTATTTGATTAACGTGTGTAAGACTACACTAATTCATGTTTGATTTTTTCCGCCAGATAGAGATTCTTATTGTTCTTTGCATCAGAGTTAATTATCTATAAGTTTTGTTTAGTTAAGTCTCCAAATTTACGTATTCTAGGACGTGCAAGATCTTAATGTTAAACTTTAAATTATAATTATATGACTCTTAAGCTTTAAGACTAGAGACAAGATGAAATTAGTGTTTTGACTTGATTTGATGGTGCCTAACATTTTGAATGGTCTGTTTGTCTTATATACATTTCAGCTTCTTGATTTGAATTTATATGAAGTTTGTATTCTATTTGCATTGACTATGTCAAGGCATTAGCTAAGATTATCGTGTTATGTATGTAGTATTGTATGGTGTGCTTTTATACGTTCTGATTGTTGTACTGTTATTAACCTGCCACAAATGAAGAAACGCGTGTGGTCATGATAATGTTTATATCCCAGTTTGTTTCTGAAAATGTATCCCTTTTTATTTTTAACATGCCATTAAATTGTGTTAATTTAATACATAAAAAGTCGACCATTTTGTTTATATGCCAATTATTTTTTATTTCGAGATATTTATAAATCACTTTTATAAATAACAAGTATG
>VMBQ01007417.1:24442-44184 GCA_007657795.1 Dreissena rostriformis | reverse complement strand
TATTATAAATAAATTCAAACTTCATAGAAATATTTTTTTACGTATAGAGCATGACATACATTCGATAATATGAAATGTGGTATGTGTCTGTATTATTTGCAAAGACTTTTTTACATTAAAAGAAGAACTTTAACTCAAACGATTATGTTATAGCTGTATTGAACAATTTGCTCAAATCAATCGCCTCATCAGACATGTCACATTTGTTTCACATTTATCTTTCACATTTATACAAAATCATAATCATATTCCAAAGGGATAAGAAAATGTTTCGGTAATTTGTTTTTAATTTACGTAAGTACATACATTTTTATTTATTGCCTGCTTACTATAACAGTATTCCACAGCGATTTCTGCATTTTTGATTCACTAAAAAGAGTGTGTTATATCTGGAAAAAAGTGTCCAGTAATCGGGAATGAAAGTGCCATTGTAATTGAGATGATCGGTAAACGAAGTGCACATGAAAAATGTGCATGCTACTCTCAAAACATTTGAATTTCCTTAAAAACGTTAGTAAACTAAAAATTTAACATGTCGTAACATTAATGAACATATTGATCTTTTATTTCGAATAGTAATTACGTTCTTGATTTATTTCCAAGTGTTTTTATTTTGTTGAAAGATGTACTGATCATCCAATTCATGCTGATTATTGATGGAATTTTATCGTTTTTTTTTATAATTCACCGTTTTTCCGCAAATTTCTTTTTTCGAAATACGAAGTGCCATTTATCACCTAAACAATGTTCCGTGTCTGAAAGCCAAATAAACAGAACATAAATGCAAAAAAGCTGAAGAATTCGCCTCTCGCGCGTGGCTTTTGTTATTCTCGGTCATTGAAGTGTCATCCGTCATGAAAGTATCCGCATACCCGGCGTGACATAGCAGTCCAAATGATACCACTTCGCGATTTTAACTTTTTATAATTGTATTTATTTAAAAAGATTATTAGTTATAAACAAGAAAGGTTTTAATGTATGTCTTTATATGTGTCTATATATGTTGTGTTATTTTGCTCCATTTCTTTAAACATTCATTTTGTTTTAAATCTGAGACAAAGTTAAAAAATTGTCATTGTATCAATCTGTAAATAAGTCAATTTGATTGCTTGTTTCTTGCTGAATCGCTAAGAGCAGGACGTCCTCGCTTGAGCTTGCTTATTAATAACATAATGATTATTCATGAGAACTACGTTGTGCTTCAAACGCTGCCCGCTGTCAATCTCGCTCTCGCTGGTAAATTTTCGGATATCGTCGCGGGAATTTAAAATGGAATATATTGTCATACAAAAAATAGAAACGAGCATTTTGTATTTCGTCAAATCTATATTACCAGACCACATCTAGCGTTGAAACTTTTGCAATTGCTATGAGAAACACTGATTTTTTATTATTAAACTTCATTTTACGAAATAATTTACAAAATATTCATTGATTTTGAGTGTTTATGGGGCTTTAAATATAGTTATCATGAAAGCGGTGAGTATGTAGAGCGGCGAATACGTAATTTTTGTTACCGTCAACTAGTATTACAGGATAGAGGAAAAAAATAAACAAAACATTAGTTTACTGATTAAAGCTGTGGTCAACTGCCTTGGAACTATCAATCGAAAGATTGTGGACTTTAAAGGCTATGAAAAACTCACATGTTACCCAACAATTAGCGCCTAAAAGAGGAACGCACGATTGATAATATAGAAATCACACAGAAAGACACGAATAAACTAAACATGAATATTGTTTTAGTCACGTCATTGGAAAAGTCAATGTAAAATTACATCGTGGGCTTTTACCTGTTTAACCGGCTCTAAGCGACATTTCTTATGCACACTGAACATGAAACATTCGATATGTAATTGTTAAAGCCAAAACACACACATAAATCCCCCACATCCTCTTTTTGCCTACTGGGCCTTAACATCGATGTTGTCCGTTTATTCTCAACTGTAATAATTCAACGTTTGTTGAAAGCATTATTTTAATCCCCTGCTAATTTCTTAATGACGTATCGGGAAGAAAATACAATATGTAATTTCTTTTGTGCAAAACAGGTTTTCAAAACAGCAATATGTCAAAGCTGCACCTTATGCGAAAGCAAATAGCATATTGCTATACTCCTTAATACAAACCTGTATTTCGCATGTTAGAGTTCCAATATTTTATTTTTATTTCTCAAGCAAGTAATTAATTATATTTGTTTTTTATGCCCCCAAAGGTGGGCATATAGTGATTGCACTGTCCGTCTGCCCATCCATCCGTCTGTCCGTCTGAAATTCCATCACACTTTGCGTTAAAGTTTCGAAAAATGTGGAAAAACACTTTGTGTTTAGGTTTAGAAAAATGTGGAAAAAGGGGGCATATGTCATTCTATGGTGACAAGCCTTGTTATCTTTATGAACATTTTATTGTAAGTAATGTCGTTTTGATTTTGTCTATGTTTACTTTAAATCATGATTGCCAAGTAATAATAACCAGCAGGAAATTGATCAATACAATTGGACAAGCTCGCTCCCTGTACTAATATGTCGTATCCGTTTCTGTATTAAGTGTTTTATTATGATTTATCACGATGAGCTGTAATATGCTTAAGTGAAATAAACTATCTGTTCTTTTCTCTCTGATTTAAAGATCATGAAGGGATTTTAAAAAAAATCTAGATCACGGGGAATTCATTGACGTGTACACTTCTAAAAAAGCATATTTAATTACCGTGAATATATATTTCGTTGACAGTTTAAAAAATAAATAAAAAAATTCCCTCGGGCAAATGTCTTATCATCTAAACTCATTGATGACTGTAATAGTATGATCTACTATTATATAAGTGTGTTTACACGGGGTCGGGACACAGGTAAAGTGTTATTGGGTTCCTCATGTTGTTTGCCATGATTGTAGATATATAAGAAGAATGAAACTCCATAAACATGTTAAGGGATAGACATTCTTATTAACACCAGCTATTCGTATATTGAAGGCAAGAGGCAAATATTCTATACGTTAAACAACAATACGTACAACTAAACATAAAACATAAAAACACGAATAAAGCTATTGAAACTGTTAATGTAGAGCATTTTTGGATTTAAACAAAGTTAGTATGGCTCACTTAGCCCAGCAATACTCTGTTAAAACAGAAATAAACCAATTGACAACATAAAATAGCAACATTACCCAACAAAATGCACAACATATGCAACTGCACCAAAAGTGATTACTTAGAATGAACCGTCATGCCGAACCTCACACTTACCTCAGAAATAATCGCGAACCACAAAAGTGGTATCGTGAGTTGAATAAATGAGCAATTGCAGAAAACATAAATTCGATTAAATCATAGTTTAATTACACAGTTGTTAAATTTTTACCCGAGCAACTTTTACGAGGCACAATGAATGGAAGTAGACCCAAATAGCAGCGGAATCCATTCTCGTTTACACGATTTTAGAATGAATCATCACACACAAAAAATCAATATCATCGTTATGTATATCAGGAAGAAGAATTACATCAAGGTTAATAATGCCCTAATAAGTACCTTAAAGCACCTTTATAGGACTTTGTCACCTTACAACACTGTCAAGCTTAATCATCTTTTTATATATTCCTTCTTTTATAAGTATTTATATTATTGTGGTTTCAAGATTGATTTTTAAACAACTGAATATGTCTTTTAGAAAACCAATGTTTAGCTTTAGATTAACAATGTCTTGTTCATGTTTTCTAGAAAATCTTAAAATTGGCAATGGACTTTTGGATATGGGACAATAATATAGGACAACAATACACACTCAATGCAGTAATGTCTGTGTATCATTTTTAGCTCGGCTGTTTTCGGAGACCCGAGGTATTGTCATAGCCAGATCGTCGTCCGCCGTCTGCCGTCCGCCGTCCGCGTCATCCCAAAACCTTAACATTGGCCATAACTTTTGCAATATTGAAGATAGCAACTTGATATTTGGCATTCATGTGTATCTCATGAAGCTGCTCATTTTGAGTGGTTAAAGGTCAAGGTCATCCTTCAAGGTCAAAGGTCAATTTTTATGCCCTTGGTAGGGTGGCATATAGTGATCGCACTGTCCGTCTGTCTGTCCGTCTGTCCTTCTGAAATTCCGTCACACTTTGCATTTAGGTTTTGCATTTAGGGTTTGATTTTTTTTTTAAGCGGCGCAGTAGGGGGCATTGTGTTTCTGACAAACACATCTCTTGTTTTATAATTTTTTTCAAAACTGCACCCACAGCAGAGCGTTGTTGCTCTGCGGTGCTCTTGTTTATGTTAGTGCACTCCATTAATAGATTTTAAACAGTGCAATAAGAATATTATCATAGGTGTATATAATTATTAATTTTAGAAAACTTAAGTCAGATAACTAAGGTTAAAGTGCAAACAATCGAATTAAAACAAAGCATTACGTGTTTTCAGAAATGGATATACCTTTTTATTTTGTAACTGGAATATTGCATAAAAAAATGCCAAAAGTGCACATCTCAGGTAATGTGTATATGTATTAAGATTTAACTTAACTCAAGGAGACTTGAGTTACTTAACGAGAACTATCTTATACACTGTAGGCTTACGCTCAGTGAATTTAATTCGTCTCTTACAGATGGATGACACACCATTTAAGCATTTAGATAACATTTCAAATTTAATTGAGTTTGGTTTTTAAAGAACACTAACTCCATATTGTCATATTTTTCCAGAGGAACCATTATACATATGGACATAAAATCTAAAAACATTGTACTGGACTCAAAGCTGAATGCCAGGCTGATTGACTTTGGACTTGCCCGAGAGTTGAAGGAAAAGTGTAGTTCAGCAACGATGACAGGTGTTTGTGGAACTGAGGGCTATTTCCCAACAATCAAGCATGACACACTGAAACGAGAACATGATTATCACAACTTTGGTGTTGGTAAGGTTTTATACTCTTAACCACATTTTAATTGTAAACAATAAAGACAAAATATTTCAGGCGAACAAAATAAAAATCTTAATACAATCAATCTATACGTCTATCCATTCGGTATTACTTACGTTTAAAGCCTTCAATGAGCAATTGTTACAATTAATATGGTGCAAATATATGTGTATTTTGTGTTTTAATTCCTAGTTCTGCGAGAATTGTTAACTGGTCTCAGTCCGCTAACAGTCGATGGAGAGAAAAATATTATGCGCAAATGGACATCAAGGGAGGTTAAAAAACGTATACAGGTGTCGTATTACATTTTTAATAGAATTTGATAGAATTGTTACGTCATGAATATATGTTTGTTTCCGGTTCCCACATGTACCAATTGAAAAGTTGTCGACGTCTAGAGGGTTTTATTGAGTGTGTCAAATGTTCTTTTGTATTCTTCTTTTGTATTTTATTTTCGTTTGTCTCTTCTTTTGACTGCTTTTGATGAATTAAATGTATGTTTAATGTTTCGTGCATTGGTTTTTTGAACTCGTGTTTATAGCATTCTATACTATATCGTATTGTTATCAATTAATACGTGTAGTACCTCCCTACCAAAAGGTCAGGGGGATATGTTGGAATCACTTTGTCCTCCGAGACCTGTTTGCAACTACCCGTTGCATCGACGGATTAAAAATAACTTAGCACATATAATAATTTTCATGAGAAGTCGAGTCATGCGCGACTCTATTTTGTTTTGCTCCGCCCATAATTATTGCTGAATTATCAACTATTGAGTTCCTTCTTTTCCATGGAAAAAAGCCACACATCGTGTTTAATGTTTATTTACACGTGTCTGTTTTTGCTATTCTGGGCCAAGGGATGGCTCTAAATCGGTTTTCATTGACCTTTTTAAGTCGACTATCGTAGCTGTTATCATTTTGATTTTGTTAATTGTGTTGTCGGGTATCGTATAGACAAAATGGCAATTGCCTGACTAAACGTCTCACTGACGGCCACAATAATTCGTCTTCTGATAATGTTTACGGAAATTAATTGTTCCCTAATTCACGGTCATGCTCTTACTATGAAGTCAAATGTCGAAACCAATTTAAAAAAAACAAACAGATAGAAAGTTCCCGCTTTCTTATAACAGCATATGCTAAAATATTACCTAAATCCACACATGTATTAGACTGTTTGTCATGTGCAAAAAGAACATTCCTACTATATCAATTTCATTCTTAGAGTTCTTAGATGGCTAGCTTAGATGGTAGACCACTGGATTACGGGACCGGTCAAGATAAGTTGTGTGGCAAGAATTATTGCATTTGCTTAGGAATTATTTATATGGCAATAATAGTGCCTCGTACTTTAGACAATTGTCATACAAGCGCATTTGCTAATTAAACAATTTCGCACAAGAGGTGTACCGGACACAAAACAAATGTATAAAACAGGGTTCACCCACTTGATACTTTAAATGCAACTAAGCAAGTATTTCAATTTCAGAATCAAATCTGGACAGTAAAGAAGGTTGCTGAGGAAAAGAAGGTTGCTGAGGACATTGCCCGCATTTCTGATGAATGCATTACAAGTATTGATCCCAAGAGTGAATACTGTACATCACCACCATTGCATGTGCAATTTAAGGTATGGTTTACAATTTGGTATCTTGAATGTATATAACGTATAGCTCAAATGCATTAATCTGACACTCGTGCTAACTTATGGACGTAAGCTTAAATAGAATGAAATCGTTTCCTGTAGGGAAACTTATACATTCAATTGACGCAAATTATAGCTCGCAAATATTTACCTGGCACTGACTTTTTTATATGAATATTAATTAACATATCGTTGCGATAAATGTATAAGTTTCCCTACAGGAAACGATTTCAATCTATTAAAGCTTACGTCCATTAGTGTGCACGAGTGTCAGGTTAATGCATTTGAGCTATACGTTAATCTTGTAGACATATGCTACCAACATGTTTGATGACATCACATCTGCACCTTGCAAATTCCTTTTTGGTATATTTGAACTCCGTGGGTACAAACTTGTTTCAATGTTTATTTCTTTTAGCCTGAATCTATTGATATTCATTTAAAACATGCATAAGGTAGATAATACTTTTGATAAATCTTTTTTCAATAAATTTTGTTTCCCTAAATGCCATGTCTTATGTTTAGTATTCTAATTTTTAACACGTTAAATAGTTGTATCTTGGTGAGTATAGCTCATTTTGCTCATAACGCGTTTTTTTATCCCTTTCTTATGATAACGTGTGCATGGTTGAAAGTGTGCGTGCGTGTGTGTTTCTGTGTGTTTTGAGCGAGCGAGTGTGAGTAGTTTTTGGTGTTTGTGCACATCTTTAGATCAAGGCGACGTTGTGCGCGCTATAATCATTTCTCTCGCTTAAAGATCAATGTTACACTGGACGCTTGAAGTATTTGTATATTCCTTATAGCGATATAATGAATATTCAAGTTTGGTTTGGGATAATTGAAGTTACACGCATTGATATTTGTACAATTTATAGTTTATTGTATAACAAGCAATATTTCAGAGTGTGTTCGTACACTTGGGACAATCAATTTACCTTCTGTCTATCATCACGTTTTTAACAATTTCAAACTCATAAAAAAGTAACACATCAAGGTATATCTCCATCATTTACAATGTTTATTAAATATAGTAAACTACCAAACAAATCTCTGAATTTGATATAATCAATGTCTGTTATTGATATACACTTTTTTATAAATTCAGTTCACTAAATAATATTGTGATGGAAACAAGAAGTAAAAAGAACGTTTCCTTTCGGTATATGTTGAACACAATGGGCTATTTATATTGTTTATTTGATAGATGTGTGTATTATATGTTAACGTACAGTACATGTTCATGATATATTGTACACTTGTGACATAGAATACAATTACCCTTTTTTGACAAAATCTCATATAAATATGTCATACATTGATATTTGAAGTAATTAGGTTTTTCAGCAGATGCGGTTAATGCAGATTAATTTATGGAGAAGTATACAAATATTCTAATTCAGGTAATAAAGTGTATCTTGTTACACATACAGTATGTGCTAGCCATTTTTAGCTCACCTGATTGCTCAGGTGAGCTTTTGGGATCGGTCTTTGTCCGTCGTCCGTCCGTCCGTTCACATTTGGTTTGTAAACACTCTAGAGGCCACATTTCTTGTTCGATCTTCATGAAACTTGGTCAGAAGATTTGTCCCAATGATACCTCGATTAGGTTCGAAACTGGGTCATGCTGGGTCAAAAACTAGGTCACTAGGTCAAAAAAAGAAAAACCTTGTAAACACTTTAGAAGTCACATTTCAAGCCAAATCTTCATGTAACTTTGTCAAAATGTATGTCTTAATAATATGTTGGTTGAGTACAAAAGTGGTTCCGGTCCGTTGAAAAACATGGCCGCCAGTGGGCGGGGCAGTTTTCCTTATTTGGCTATAGAGAAACCTTGTAAACACTCTAGAATTCACATTTTTGCCCAATCATCATGAAACTTGTTCAAAACATTGATTTTATTGATATCTCGGACAAGTTTGAAAATGGTCCAGATCGGTGAAAAAACATAGCCGCCAGGGGGCGGGGCAGTTTTCTCTAAATGTATATAGTGAAAACATGTGAACACTCTAGTAGTCACATTTTTGGTCCAATCTTCATGAAATTTGGTGAGAACATTTTTTTCCTAGATACGTGAGTTAAGTTCGAAAATGGTTCCGGCCCGTTGAAAAAGATGGCTGCCAGGGGGACGGGGCAGTTTTCCTTATACACATGTATTCATATATTAAAAAAGGCTTGTGAACAGTCAAGAAGTCACATTTGTTTACCAATCATCATGAAACTTGGTCAAAACATTGGTTTTATTGATATCTCGGACGAGTCTGGATATGGTCCAGATCGGTGAAAAAACATGGCCTCTAGTGGGCGGGACAGTTTTCTCTATATGTATATAGTGAAAACATGTGAACTTTCTAGAAGTCACATTTTGGCCCAATTTTCATGAAATTTGGTCAGAACATTTGTTTACTAGAGAGTTCAGTTCGAAAATGGTTCCGGTCCGTTGAAAAACATGGCTGCCAGGGGGGGGGGGCGCATTTTCCTTATATTTATATAGAAAAAAAAGCTTTTGAACACTCTAGAAGTCACATTTTTTGCCCAATCATCATGAAACTTTGTGAAAACATTGGTTTTATTTATATCTCAGATGAGTTCGAAAATAGTCCCGATAAGTCAAATAGCATTGCCACCAGGGGGGAGGGGCAGTTTTCCTTATATGACTATAGAGAAACCTTGTGAACACTCTAGAAGTCACATTTTTTGCCTAATCATCGTGAAACTTAGTCAAGACATTGGTTTTATTGATATCTCGGACAAGTTGGAAAATGGCTCAGATCGGTGAAAAAAANCGGGCCATAGCTATGTTGTTCATTGTGAGGCTTTGAAATCAATTGGCACATTTGTTCACCATCATTGGACGGTGTGTCGCGCGAAAGAATTACGTCAATATCTCAAAGGTCAAGGTCACACATGAGTTCAAAGGTAAAAAATAGCCATAGTTGAGCTTGTCCAGGCCATTACTATGTCGTTCATTGTGGGATTTTGAAATCAATTGGCACATTTGTTAACCATTATTGGACGGTGTGTTGCGCGATAAAATTACGTCGATATCTCCAAGGTCAAGGTCACACTTTGAGTTCAAAGGTCAAAAATGGCCATAAATAAGCTTGTCTGGGCCATAACTATGTCATTCATTGTGAGATTTTAATATTACTCTCCACATTAATTTTGTTCACAGGCATTGGATGGCGTATCATGCCAAAGAATTCAAGATTTCAAAGGTCAAAATGGCCATAAATGATAATGGCATAATAATTCTTAAAAATTGCCATAAATAAGCTTCTCTTGTTTTGTGAGACAGCATGCAAAATATTCTGTGTCAATGCAGCATGTGGGGGTATACGTCACGTTAGTGACAAAGCTCTAGTTTTCAAAGTCTTACCGACTATTTTAATAGATTTGCTTTGAATTTAAATCGGATATAAAACAGTTATGAGAACTTTTTACTTCATCTTTTCAATAAACAAAAAACGGACCGATTTGTAGGGAACCATTTTTCTCCAAATTAAAACAAGAGCATAATTAAATGAACGTACAGTCAATCAGAAATAACATTAACATCCGGGTATTTAGTTGCTCGCAAAATATCAAGCTTACTTGATTTCGATGGGTGCTTATATTGTTTGTATCTTCAGACGTTGCTGCGAATTTCAAGCACCAAAGAGTGGTCACCGTTGGATGATAAAAAATGCGAACTGTGTATGACAAACAAATATGAGGATTCGGTTAAGATTGGTAAACTTAACATAATATTTACTTCTAAATCATGTTAATAACAACGTAATTGTTTAGCAAGCAAAGCACTTTCAACATGTTGCATGGACAATGCTTTTAAGCTAATCAAAAGGAGTATGACTGTTTATTGACTTACGTGTTTGTACTGTTTCTTTGATGTTAAAGAAATGTGACCCTGTTTGATATAATCTTATCTTATAAGCTTGAATGTATATCTGGAAACTTATTTACGATATCTCTCATTAATAGGAAAGTGTACAGAAGAGTGCTCTGGAATAAAGACGTGTTGTGCCTGTATGCGGAATTCCAACATCAATCCAATCGAGTGTTATGAGTGTAACGAAACAATTACACCGCTTATAGGTTTGTAATTTACAATTAATAAGATGGAATAAATTTTACTGTTGTCAAGTTCACGTAAAAAAAGGCTAACTTATAAATTTAGTTTGTTTATCAGTGGTATTTAACAAGAGACCGTGATGACCTCAACACCTTGATTGCTCTCCTGATTGTAACATAAATTGCCTCCGTTATAGCACTAAATACCTGGATGCAGCTATGTCACAAGGATATATATTTTTCAGAAGATGGTGACTCAATAAACAATAATGTATATATTATTATAAAAAACAATATAAATGCCCATGCCATTGTTTTAAGCAAATCAAAACATTGTTCAGTAATTTTTTGGCTGGTCCTTCAAGAATCGTATTTTGTAAATTATTTGATATCTTAAAAGTAGCTTCTGAGAAAATATTAAAAGTTTAAGTGATATGTAAGGACAACTGTCATGCTTCCTGAAACAAATTGTATAAAACTGGATAGTTTATGTCAATATTTTGGTATTCTTATATATATTTATTTGTTCAGTAAGCGATTAAATCAATAAATAAATAACCGAAAATGTGCACAGTTTGGTTCATTTCTGAAAAGGTTTAGCCAACTTCAAATTGTGCGGATATTTTTACCCAAACTGAAGAGGCCATAAGGAAATGACAAAGTTAATAGCATTATTATTGCGAATCAACAATCGACCAAAAGGCAAAACTGTAAAATTAATTGTCACTGTTTTACTTCAAAATAAACTCATATTTCATGATAATTATGATGATTTTTCCGAACTAAAACAAGCAAATGTGTCCTGTATGTATTGCCCTGTATTGTATGGGAAATTGTTCCCTTTCCTTAAATAAAAGACTAGCGGTGGTAACAAGAATTCCTCTCTTGATAGTGCTGCTTGGGTTGATTTATTTCAATATTTTCTTTGACAAGAACAAAGATGTTTGTTCTTGCCATTTTTCAATTCATCCACTGAATAAATGCATCTTCACAAATGAACAATACATATCAACTTTCGATAATTTCATTATATTGAAGATGACATTTAAGCGTGAAGCTTAGATTAAATGCCTTTAATAAATATCCATGCTGTGCTGCTTGGATCTCCATCTTGTTTTTCAACCTTAAGATTTCGTATTTAATGATATAGTCTGTGTCATAAGTACGATGAAAATTAGTTGCTTATGTTTTCGGAACACTATTTAATGATACAGAAATTGCATATAAACCCATCGTTATTCATCTGTAACAACGTATAGCACTGACACTCTTGTAACATGAAAACAATAATTTTACTATTTTTTTTTAAATCTATAACAACTGGATTTGTATTGCGTTTCGATGTATATGTTTCAATATATTTGCAGTATTCTAATTTCAAGACATTTAAACTGATTATATCTCATTCTGTGATATATTTTGGTTTGAACGACAAGTCAAACTGCCAACTAGATGTATAGAATACACGACTGGTGCCGGTATGGAGAAAGTATATCAGGTGAAACATAGAAAGTGAAAATATGGCAAGCTTTCACGACCAATATTTTTGTTGTCGTGCCGAACCGGATACACTTTCTCATTCCAGGCTTGTAACGCGTATTCTATTTATCCCGTTTCTACTAGATTTTACTTCCGTAAAAAGCGTTTTAGCAAGATATTAAGCTACTAGTTTCTTACCTAAATCCGCCTTCACGTATGCATACTACTAAAAAATATAGTCTTCTTATTGTCCCCTAGCGGTTTCACCGGAGGGGACTTTATAATGGTCTGTCAGTCCGTCACACTTTTTTGGATCCTGCGATAACTTTAAAAGTTCTTCATATTTTTTCATGAAACTTAAAACATGGATAGATGGCAATATGGACATTATGCACGTCATTTCATTTTGTTCGTATGTCAAGAATTCTGGTTGCTATGGCAACAAATAGACTAGAAATATTGCTGAAAATGGTGGATCCTGCGATAACTTTTAAAGTTCTTCATATTCTTTCATGAAACTTGAAACATGGACAGATGGCAATATGGAGATTATGCACGTCATTTCATTTTGTTCCTACGTCAATTATTCTGGTTGCTATGGCAACAAATAGACTAGAAATATTGCTGAAAATTGTGGAGTTTCATCGGTACGGGACCATATTGCTTGGCAATAGTCTTGTTCTATCCTGTGTTAAAAAACAACACTGAAAACATTATTGTTCACTTCTTCACTTTCGGGTACTGCAGTTACAATTTTAAGAATGCAATTGCGTCACGCCTGCTAAAATCAGTTGCTTACATACGAGAATCGAATATGTTGGAATGTATATGCAATACGTATGAATTGTTTTGTGTTGCTGTAATTTTTAATGGATTTAGTGAGTCTCATTTAAATAAAAATATATAGGCACATTATAACAAATAAACAACGGGCATGGCATCATACAAATAAACAACGGGCATGGCATCATGACGTCGTTATTTGACAAAAACCGAATAGCAAAAAAAATATTAATGTTTACATTTCATTTAAATATTTTCAAATCTGATTATTTTTGTTTTGTGAAGAATTGTTCTTAGTATCACTAAAACTGGAAATATAATGCTGTCTTACAGATTCAATTTTAATGAATCTAAATAATTTTACGGAATCATATTTTTGCTTAAAAGGGTAAAATTTAAACTATTTTGAAATTCAGCAAAACATTTCCAGTAAGAAAATTAGCATTGAGAAGTTGTGGAAACTATATTTTTAAGAAATTTATCAAATTAAAAGTATTTGGTAACGGAACATCCCCGAACCTGTACTGGCAACACTGTTTAAAATACACTTAGTGGTTTCATAGACGACGTTTCTAAATGTTTACGAGGGACGACGGACGCGACACCGCACAGTTACTGATTCAAAAACAATGAACCTTAGTTTGTTTTAACTCATTTAGACGACATTTATTTATATATATAACATTTACTTTTCAGGGCATAGTTGGGGGGCTATTTTAGTTGCTGGATATGAGGAAACAGGGCGCAAAATGTTTAGCAAAGATATGCAGCAGTTCGGAGAAGTTATCACAAACACAGTGCTTCCGACTATGTGTATAAGGTTTGTTAAATATTGACAGCATAAATGAAGATGTTCAGATATTGTGTAGACGTTATCTTTAAACATAGTATGAGGTATATGAACGGTCTAAATTGTAAACTTATTTATAAATTGACATCCAACAATCTTTACGCCTTTAAAAAGAGTTTCATGATAATAATCAAAATTATGTATAGACTCGATATATAACATGAAATTGAAAATTCTTACAAGTTAGACAAGTGTTCAATATTTTTTGTCATTGATTGCTAGTCTTTGAAACCACGTGCTTATTCAAATAGGCAACCCTGTTCAAATAACATCTTTGTTTTACTCATGAACATGTGACGTTATGTTCGCGCTTATTATATTGTTTGTTTAAACAAAATCCACATGATTTCTGTCTGCGTTTATTTAAATATCTCGAGCTAAAATTTACCCTAGTGAATATGGAAAACCGGACCCTGAATTATATGGACCAGGACGCTATGTGTTGCCATCACCCGAATGCATTATGAAAGTGGGAGATATAAAGGCGTATTCTTATGTCGATTAAAGCGTCGTTTTACCACAAACAGAACGTATCTTTGACCACTGACTCAATATAACTAAGTTGTCCCCTCAATACAGAAGAATAATCCATCTATATCATGTTGGCTGACTTGATACTCTGAACATACAATTTTCTATGTGAATTCTGACGATGAGACAACGCTCGTCCTATAATGATTGTAACTGAATCGCTGAAAATAAGTAATTAATAATTAAATGCAAAAATATATATCATGATGATGCATCTCGCTTGCATCAAACATGTGAGTTTGTTTCAAAGAGAATTTTCTTATAAATAAAAAAAAAAATACCGTTCGATGTATGTGTGTTTCCACAGTCCAATTAACTTTCGAATCAAAAGATATACTTGATCACTAGCTCCATAATTTATTTATACAACATTGTTATTCAGTTTAAACGATTTTGTTTCAGTGCGACAAACTTGAAAGTCATTTATTCGGATTCGACCGTGATGAAATCTAGTTCCTCGAGGATTGAACGGGCATTTGAAGAGCTAAATAGTAATGGCATTCACACTTTGGTGTTTATGTACTCAGGACACCATGAAAACAAAAAAGGATTTTTATTAGGCAAAACTGAATATTTCCCAATGAAAAAGATAAATGAATGTATACAAAACGTTCGATCATTAAAAACTGTTATCGCGTTTTTGGATTGCTGTCAGGCACAGACTATTGACGTGAAAGATATCTGTGTAATTCAGTTTAATGCAACAGGACCAAACGATACTGCTTTTGGTCAACAAGATGAAGGTAGCTACTTTACCAAATACTTGGTGCAGGCATTTACTTTGAAGGCTTCAGGCGGCCCATGTGATCTGCACGGTTCTGAGTGTAAAATAGATGGGGATTTCATTACACTGGGAAATTTGTGGACTTATATAGGACATCATAGGAATGGTCTCAAGTCTTCATATCAAGATGTGGAGCCACATCTAAATATTAAAAATCATGAATGGCGTACAACATACCTGGCATATAATTTTGCCTCTAAAGTGGAATTTCGCTTCGAGGTCAGCATTTCGGATTTGTCTATTTCGAAGTCAATTAATGTTTTGGCAGCCAGGTTGACAGACATCAAAGCATTAATATGTGATATTTTATTTCCGGAAATTGTCGGTATGTACAATTGAGACACATTTTCGTTGTGAAGTAGATACGAATTGTCTGTCTAAATTCTTTATCGTATTGATTGCATTAAAGCTAATGTAATCAAAACATTATTTTGTATATTATTTTGCTACTTTCCTCTCAAATGTTTATGTGGAAAAATCATGTTTCATGTTTATTTATCGCAGCACTTATTATGGAAGCGTCCAAATGCAAATTAAACGTGCACACATCAGATATTTCAAAGTACGCAAACGTCCTATCCATTGAGGTGGATTCTGCCACGAGGCATGTAGATGAGATAGAGAGCATGGAACGACTGAAGTTGGCGTGGAACTCTAAACGTTTGCTGCGATGCAAACCTAGGCTGAGCAAGCGAATTGACAGAAACAAGCCGGTCGGGCTGTTTTTGGAGCAAGGCACACTTGTTCGTGAAATGATGTCTGAAGTCAGTAACCCAGAGGTAATAAGTATTTTTTTATTTACATTGGTTATATTTAAAACAAATTGAAATAAATTTGATGATCTATGAAATGTCCCCGTTGTGAGTAATAATATAGCAAACATGACTAAGCTTTTTTTCAGAATACCTTTGAATTGGCAGATCTTGAGAATTTAATACGAACATTAGAGGAAAAGGAAGAGGAATTTAAAAATCCAGAAACGCTTGCATCATCGTTGAACATATTTATTAATGCAATTACCAGCATAACCAGAGATGCACGAGAAAAGGTAAACTATGTAATATGTTCCTCCTGAGCACAATTACCCCGAGTGCGATTTAAAACCAAGTTAACGACTATTCAACAGAAATTGATAGTAATAAGTCTATATTATTATAAATCTGGTATAATATATCATCTAAATTCTAAAACATATTATTTACGGATTTTTACCGCTTCATTACCATATGATAGCGAGTATTTACACCATGTATAACGGCTGTTTCTTGAGATGCATTACCATGGTCTGGAGCTGGAACTTCGATACTGAAAACTTATCAGTGGAAAGAGATCGAGCCGTTATTTTGTTTTATTTCATCGTGTTTTTATGTCCCCCAGTCTATACTGGAGGGCATATTGTTTTTGCCCTGTCTGTTTGTTGGTTTGTTGGTTTGTTTGCACAGACTTTAACATTGGCCATAACTTTTGCAATATTGAAGATAGCAACTTGATATTAGGCATGCATGTGTACCTCATGGAGCTGCACATTTTGAGTGGTGAAAGGTCAAGGTCATCTTTCAAGGTCAAAGGTCAAATATATGGGTCAAAATCGCTAAAAGGGGGACATAGTGTTTCTCAAACACATCACTTGTTTAATTTTCTCTTGTTAGAATGAGAAGTGCCAATTAGTATGAGTAAAGTTCCCTGATTAATTGTACTTTGTGATTGGTAAACGTGTTTTTACTTTTCAGCTGACCGGAAAAATAATTCATATTGAGTTCATCAATTTGTTTGAAGACGGATCCTTGAGCTTTGTGTACCTGGAGCTTAAAGACAAAGTTGAAGGCTAAACATTGTTCATAGTCAAATATTTTAATTTCGCGTTGTTTTAATTGGAAATATGTTTCGGATACTCTTTGTTTCCGATGTAAACAGTACAAAACAAAATGTGGACTTTAGTTTAAAAATAAAGTATGCAATCAGTGTAATTTGAAGCGTGAACAAGTGTGATGTTTGTGAATCAAGGACTTAACTTAAATAAAAAAATGTACGTATGAAAATATGTGAAGCAAAATAGAATTACGATAAACTGTTAACTGTTTATGCTAAATGCACTGGGTGGGGTAGGGGTATATTATTGTTTTCTAAAGTACGCTATTTTGAGCAGGTTTGCAAGAACCGTTCATCCGTCACGCTCTACGTGACATATCGTTCGTCACGCTTGAAGAAGCAAACATTGAGAATGTAATAGTGCAAGTATATTTGTCCACAAAAGGTGATGGTCGTTTCGTGCCACTACCAGTTCGTGCCACTGATATTTGTGTAGGTAGGGACTGGGAGGGATTGGTCGTTTCGTCCCACTGATAATATATAGCCAGAATGGTGTGAATAATACCGTATGGTGTGAATCATAATGGGATGTACCGGTATATTAATGTAGCAAATTACAACAGTGTTAACAATTACTAATTGTTCATAATTCTCTGTATTATCGAACTTATCAAACTTCATCTCATGTATTTATGATATTATTTATTTTGCCAAAAGCATGTTTTGCCAATTATGCCATTATCATTATTATAATATGTTTGCATAGTGCATTGTGTTCAATAAATATACTGTAGTTTTGTTTAAAGTATAGCTATTGATCATGCTACGCACATGCATAAGCGATGTTTTTTTTAACATAGTTAAGCCCCTTTTTAACAAAAATATGGTTCACAATGTATTATGCAATGAAATGCTTTTCACATGCAGAGGTTTGATTAACATTGATGTTGTGTTTCGTTTGTATCTTCGGTATGTTGGCTCTGAGATTTTATATTGTATCAATTGGAACCTGTCTTATTTACTTTACCCATGTCAAATTAAAAAAAAAACAAAAATAAAAACTTTTCCTCAGTAAATATATAATTTATCATAAAAAATGTGTGTAAGAGATGCAGAACCAAAATAAACTGATTACACATATTTGTTCTGATACTCCTGTAAACGGAGTTATAATAAATAAGGTGAGTATTATATGAAAAAGGTTCTTATAATTCCCAAAATATGTTCATTGTCCATCATTTGGAATAAGATTGTCAGGCACAAAAACCTAAAATATGCATTACTGTATATATTGAATTTGTATTTGTATAAGTTGACTGTTTGTACATATCATGCTTAGTGTTCTTGAAAACACTTTGATATCCTCATGCTATTCTTCATGCACATAATATTTATGTTCTAACTTTCTGTTTATTTATATGCATGTGTTCATGTGTTTGTTTTCTGAACTTGAATATGCAAACAAATACAAAATATGATTTTCATTCCAGCAGTTGGAAGTAAGGTCTATACATTTTATAATGCATGTACTTAGACAATAAGGTTTTCACCATACAAGTACTATTTGTTAGTACTTTTGTGTGTTAAATAACCAGAAGTACTTTGCTGTGTGCATATGAACAAACATCTAGTGTATATGCATTGTAGTGGTAAGACCATATACTCATACATCATCTAATGGATGTAACATAAATCCAGTGTAACTGCTTAGTTAAGACAAATCAAAATATTTGGAAAAGCACATACATATGACTGTGTAAACATGATGACTCTATTCTTTTATACCAACTTTGTGTCTTTTTTTTATAGACTGCAGCAATTTAATAAATATGATTATTGTAAATCTTAACTTCAATACCCAGTCAATCTGAGTGTCCCTCTTACTCACTTATGTATGCACTTAGATACCTTCAATGAAAAGGGGTCCATTAAATGTATTAATGTAAAGATAAATTAAGGTTTGAAGGTATGAGAAGTGATAAACCTAAGATCATATGTTTGTTTTTCATTAAACACTGTTCACCACGAATTAGCAAAGAATATTTTAATTAAAGAATATAAAGAGGGAGGCTTAAAGAATAAAGATGATAGATCAGTTTTCTTTTGTCAGTTCTCTGGAGTGTTCATGGATCCGAAGACTTGTCACTGGGAATGGAAAATGGATACAAATAATTAATACAATGATTGATTTTCAAACATTATACAACTGTGGCAGTCTATATCCTGAAAACTTATTTAACAAGATACAAAATGAATTTTGGAAAGATACATTGAAATCATTCGTTGAACTAAGTAGAAAACAAACATTTAAACAATCAGCTTCGGCTTCAGAATCCACTATTATATAACCCAGACATAACAATTGGTAAACAAAAGTGTATTTTTAGCTCACCTGATAGCTCAGGTGAGCTTTTAGGATCGGTCTTTGTCCGTCGTCCGTCCGTCGTCCACATTGGTTTGTAAACACTCTAGGGGCCACATTTCTTGTCCGATCTTCATGAAACTTGGTCAGAAGATTTGTCCCAATGATACCTCGATCGAGTTCGAAACTGGGTCATGCTGGGTGAAAAACTAGGTCACTCGGTCAAAAAAAAAGAGAAACCTTGTAAACACTGTAGAATCACATTTCATGCCCAAATCTTCATGTAACTTGGTGAAAATGTTTGTCTTTATGATATGTTGGTTGAGTTCATAAGTGGTTCCGGTCCGTTGAAAAACATGGACCAGGTCAAAGCTTGAAAAACCTTGTTTATCTTTAACCACAAAGCACGCAGCTTTGATATTTGATATGTGACAAAGATTGTTCAAATCATGCCACTGGGCAAGCTCATTTCACAGGTGAGCGATCTAGGGCCATCTTGGCCCTCTTGTT
>VMBQ01007417.1:0-20687 GCA_007657795.1 Dreissena rostriformis | reverse complement strand
TGAAAGGTCAAGGTCAAGGTCATCCTTCAAGGTCAAAGGTAAAAAAACAAAATCCAAGGGTAGTAACAAGCTTTAAAGGGAGATAATTTCTATTTATTATTTGGCAGGTACAGATCATTTTCACAAGGGAAGTAATAATTTTAAAAGGGAAAACTTTAACATTGCCAATAACATCCTTATTAGTAAACCGATTCACTTCATATTTGTACACAACCCCCCAATGGACAAGACCTTTCTACTGACGTATGTATTTTTCGCACTTCTCAAAAACATTTACACAGTTATGCTTTTATGTAGTGACAAAGTTACAGCTGGGGGCATCCGTGTCTTGTGCACACATTTTTTTTTAATGTTCAAGCTATTGATGAGCAAATGTTAAAATGTGTTATACTATTCAAATATTGCTTGCAAACTATGTACGGTGTGGAGTTGGATGCCCTTGACCTTCACAAACCTATTTGCGAGGATAATAAAATATATTGAACGGAATACAATCTTTGTTGAATATAATGTGCGTCATTCTTGTTATATATACAAAAATATTTTGCGCATTTCACGAACGTTTAATTTACCATTAAGCGTCAGAGACTCGTTATATATATTGTGATTATTAGCTCAGCGGGGCTTATGTCATGGTCCTGTGTCCGTCGTGCGTGCGTCAGTGCGTTAACTTTTTCTTTTAACATCTTCTTCTCCTCAACTACAAGTCCTATTCTGATAAAACTTCTCACAAATGTTCCTGGGGTAAACCTCTTTCAAATGTGTTCAAATTATGCCCCTTGGGTCAAATTTGACCCCGCCCCGGGGGTCAATAAATTGAACATATGCTTATATAAAGCCTAGTTTGTGCAAACTTTACAAATCTTCTTGCCCATAACCATTGGGTCTAGTGCTACCAAATTCGGTTTGTAGTGACATTTAATAGTTCTCTACTTAGTTTGTTCAAATTATGTCCCAAGGGTCAAATTTGACCCTGCCGCGGGGGTCACAAAAATGAACATACACTTAAATAAGGCCTATTTTGTGCAAACTTTAAAATCGTCCATATTTGTATGGCATAGGGCTACCAAATTTGGTATGTTGTGATATCTTATAATCATCTACCAAGTTTGTTCAAATAAAGCCCCTGTGATCAAATTTGACCGTTCACCAGGGGTCACAAAATTGAACATATGCTTGTATTGGGCATATTTTGTGCAAACTTTAAAAATCTTCTTGTCCATNGCGGCCGATGTATGAACCGCAGACGTTGCGTTAGTCGATTGAACGGTGTGTAACATATGATAAGCGAATATTTACACCATGTATAAAGGCTTTTTCTTGAGATGCATTACGATGGTCTGGAGCTGGAACTTCGATACTGAATTCTTATCAGCATAAAGAGATCGAGTCGTTATTTTGTTTTATTTTATAGTATTTTATTATTTCTCTTTTTAGTATGAAAAGTGCTAATTGTTATAAGTAAAATACCCTGATTAATTAAACTTCATGATTGGTAAACGTGTTTTGTACTTTCCAGCTGACCGGAAAACTAATTCATATTGAGATTACCGATTTGTCTGAAGACGGATCCTTGAGCTTTGCGTACCTGGAAGTTAAAGATAACAAGCGTGAACAAGTGTGATGTTTGTGAACAAAGGACTTTATTTCAATAAAAAAATGTACGTATGAAAATACGTGAAGCAAAAAAGGATAACGAATAAATAATCAAAAATGTAATGGTGCAAGTAAATTTGTATAGGCTGCAATATTTACCTTTTATCATAATCCCCAATTTCACGCCTGAAAAGACGCTCAATTCAGTGCAAATGACTACAGGCAAGCGGACACTTTCATCTACAGCAAGTGAAACGTCCACAAACACAAGCTTGCTGGAAACGTCAGTGTTTGAGAAAAGCAAGCCTACATACAAAAGTAGCAATCAGACCAAAATCACTAAGAGAAAATCAAAACCAGATCCAAAAAAAGAAAAGAAAACCATGACAACTTTTATTACCAATTCGCAAAACGAAAATCTAGATACAAGTGGAATAACAAAAGACAAACATCTTGAAGAAATAAGTAATAAATTATCTAACATCCTAACCAAGATGACTCAACAATCATAAAAGAAATTATTAAGGAAGCTTTTGAACAGTTAAAAGATAAATTCATGGGTAATGTCATTCGATGAATAGAAATCCCCGAAAATGACGTTTTTGAACAGAAACGAGAAATAGAATTGTTAAAAAAGGAAAGCGAAACAAAAAGTAAACAAATTGAGGAACTAAAATCACAAAATGTAGCTTTAGAGCATAAACAGCCCTATGAGTCAATTTACCTCGAAGAATTCGCAAACAACACCGAGCAATGTAGTCGACGGAATAACATCAGAATAGCCAGTGTACCTGAGGACCAGAACCGTCAATCCCTGGAGTCTGTGACAAACAAAATCGTCGCACTTGTAAATTAGCATCTGGGCTTCCCAATTCAGCCTTATTACAAAGACATAGCTCACAGGCTCGGAAAATTCAGACCTAACACAAATCCGCCTGTAATTGTGAGATTCGTAAGGCGACAATTCAAGATGGATATTCTACGCACAGCGAAGTTATTCAAAGGGTCTAGCATTTATGTAAACGAGGACCTCACAAAACTTACTGCAGAGGTGCTTGCATCCGTGCGACTAAAGCAGCCTAGCCCCGTTGCATAGTCTTGGTCTTTTGAAGGAAAAATATTTGCGTTGTTTTAAGGTTATCAACATGCTACGCAAATTAAACACTCAAGTAAATATATAATTTACCATACAAAATGTTTGTAAGAGATGCAGAACCAAAATAAATTGATAACACATATTTGTTCTGATACTCCTGTAAACTGAGTTATAATAAATAAAGTGAGTATTATATGAAAAAGGTTCTAATTATTCCCAAAATAAGATCACTGTCCATTATTTGGAAAAAGATTGTCAGGCAAAAATACTTACAATACTGTATATATTTAATTTGTGTTTGCATAATTTGCCTGTTTGTACATATGCTTAGTGTTCTTAAATTCGCTATCCTTATACTATCCTGTATGCATACAATATGTTAGTGCTAACTGTCTGTTATGTTCATGCATGTGTTTATGGGTTTGTTTTCTGAACATGAATATGCAAACAAATTAAAATAATCTGATTTTAAATTCCAGTAGTTGGAAGTTAGGTCTATACATTTTATAATATATGTAATTAGATATAAGTTTTTCATCATACAAGTACTATTTCTCGGTGCTTTTTTGTGATAAATTACCAGAAGTAATGTTTGTGTGCAGATAAACAAAATGTATCTTTTTTATATGCACTGTAGTGGTAAGCCTGTAAACTCATACATCATCTAACGGATGTAACACAAATCCAGTGTAACTGCTTAGTTAAGACAAATCAAAACATTTGGAAAAGCACACGCATGTGACTGTGTAAATCATGATGATTATTCTTTAAATTATTCTTTAATACCAATTTTATGTCTGTATATAGGCTGCAACAATTTAATAAATCTGATTATTGTAAATCTTAACTTCAATACCCAGTCAATCAGTGCCCCTCTTACTAATGTATGCACTTGAAAACATTCAATAAAAGGGTTCCATTTAATGTATTTATGTAAAGATAAATTAAGGTTTGATGGTATTACAAGTGATAAACCTAAGATCATCTGTTTTTCAAATAACACTGTTAAGCTAGCATTTCTTTCTTCATAACTCAAAATTTACAGTGGTTTCAATCAGAATTGTTAATAGAATTATAGGTAAAAACTCCTTCTCATTCAAAATTAAATATGACACATCAGCTAACTGTACCTTTTGTCAAACTGAATTAGAAACTATTGCACATATTTTGGGAATTTAACCATGACGATAATTTAATAACAAAATTGTTTTCTGGATGTAATCATTTTTCAAATTGTCTTAATATGCCTTCCTTTCTCTCGGGACATGCAGATACAAATGGATCATTAAGTTTAAGATTTGTTTAGATCAAAATGTTTATTTACAATTGTGAAATGAAGGAAACTAGACCCACTCTTAAAGCAGCTAAATCATACCTGTCCTTGCATGACCATGTACTAACTGACATTAACTATTTAAATGATTTAGGTCAAAGTAAAGATATGGAACTTCTGTTTGCTCTTTTGCAGTAGCTGTGATAGGGGACTTAAGTCATATATTGTCAATTATTTGTTAAACAAAAATTGTTTGTATTGTGATGTAAAAGCTATTGATGATCAAATGTTTAAAATGTGTTATACTATGCAAACATTGCTTGATAACTATGTACGGTGTGGTTTGGGATGCCCTCGACCCTCACAAATATTGTTTGTCTTTTAATGTAAAAGCTATTGATGATCAAATGTTTAAAATGTGTTATACTATGCATATTTTGCTTGCAAACTATGTACGGCGTGGAGTTGGATGCCCTCGACCTTCACACGCCTATTTACGAGGATAATACAATATATTGAACGGAAACAATTCTTTGTTTAGTATTATGTGCGTCATGAAATGCGTATATTTTAATAAAAAAAAAAAATTATTTTGCGCATTTCACGAACGTTTAGTTTATCATTAAGGGTCATCGACGCGTTATATGTGTGAGTGTCCAGATATTATGATTTGTGTGTGTGTATTTATGCAACTCTGACGTAAAAGGCTTATCCTACAAGATAAAAGGGATTAGATACTTAACCTTGCTAAAACGAGATCAATTGGCATCATTAATTGAATGTACTGGCATTTTAATAATGTGTTGCCGTTCGTTATTTACGTGGTATTTGCTTCTGTGGATTCAATGGGAAAAGCAATTGTTAGTGAAAACTGACATTTTAATTTGAATATAACGGTTGTGTACAAAATACAAAAGTGTGTCTGGTGTCTTCATTTATTGAATTTAAAATGGCCATGTGGTTTTGGGAATCTGACGAGAGGGAATACAATAAAATAACTGTTTTAAAACTAGTGATTTTCCATAGTCTGTTTGGTGTGTAATCAGAACTTTAAATTTGCGGAAAATATAAATCGCGAACAACGAAGCCCTTAAAACAACTGAATACTTAACTCTCACAAGCTGTTAGTTTGAAATAATATGACCATCTCCTTATTATGGCGAATAGGAACTTTTAATTAGTAGACTGTCGCTCTTGGAGTGATGATTGAGATGAAAATGACTCAGCTTTTTTATTTGTGCGATGTCTTAGAGACAGTTTCTACAATCAGAATGCAAACTTTCTAACCAGACATCGGGGCGGGCAGGCACGAAGTTATTTGGATCTTATTTTGAACATTTAACTGAAGTAACTATATTAGACTTATTGGAAATGTTTGTGCACGTGACTTTGTTGGCATTTTTTCAAAGTCCTATTATATCGGTTATATTATAACTATTATAACTCATACGTTTGACTATCAAGTGACAGACAACAATTAAAATGAAATTGTGTTGAACGGATATACATCAAAAAGGACTTGGGAATCTGTTTTTAAGATGATTTGAACTTTGAACAACAAATACAAAGCAAATAAAATTATTGGACGGATCAAAAGAAGGTTTTGGACAAAATAGAAGACAAAACATAGAAGACAAAACAGGTGGACACAAAATTAAGGGAGACAAATGAAATAGGCCTCATGACGTTACTAAAGACTTCTTAAAAATGAACAATAAACAATCTAACAAAATCATTTGAATACCTTTATGGAAATACAATTTGAATACATCATGACAAGGTTAGTTTCAATTTTAATGAACCATGGCATGGTTAGTTGTAAGCGAAAACCATTGCTTAGAAGGGCATTATTGATAGAGACATATGATCTATTTCGTTGCCTGGAAGAGCAATATTGATAGAGAAATATGATCTATTTCGGGCCCAATGTCTTTCATTAAAAAAAATGTGTACCTCATGTTATGCATGTATATGAAATAAAAATAGGTTTATTTAACATCAAAGTTTCTTAACTACAGAATGGTAATGGTATCTTTATTTGGGGTAAACATTGGTGCCTTTGCAAGTGAAACATGCACTTAAAATTGTTTTCGTGAACGAAAATATTTATTCTATTTTTCATATATTGATACACCATAAGAAAGTTCTATGTTAATAGTTTGTATTTTTATTCTGCCAATTTAAAACTTGTTTTAAAAATTACCAATGGAGAAGACTAGTATGTGTTTTCCAAGGGTAGATAACAGCACATGTGTGCTTAAATCTTCTTTATTCCTCTTCATACACCTTATTTAATACCATAAATGCATATTACATGCATGGACCAAAAAAGTCTTGCTTAATCATAAGAATGAAATTTGTAAATAAGTGGCTCAGAAAACAAATGTTGAAATTGGCAATTATGAATATCTGATAATCCTTAATCGTTCGTTAATTCTTAAACTTTGATTTTGGATGAGACTATCATATGACTAGGAAGAATGTAAAGACAGAACGGATTATCAAAATGACGTATTCCGTCCTAAAACCTTGTGTAGCACAGAATAAAATGGTAGCGACGAGGACGGGATTCGAACCTACCCGGGAAGACCCTTATGGATTAGCAGTTCATCGCCTTAATCGCTCGCCCACCTAGTATGATCTTTGAATTTCAAACATGGTAATTAGTGATAAAATGTATATTGAAGCAACAAGATTTGAAAAAAGAGTTTTACACAAAGAAAGTGTTGCATTCAATAAAGTTCATCGCTAAAGTAATGTGCTACCTATGGCGTTTGAACAATGCTCTTTGCAAGTAACAAAAGGTACCACGTTTCAATTCTAGTGAATATATGTCGCATCAAGGTGGGCTTCCTGGAAGCATATTTGCTACCTTGATGCTAACGCCACCTGCTCCTTGAAGCTATAAACCAAAATCAAGCGAAACTTCGATAAGGGTGGGTCTGTTTAACTCAAAGTTACATTATTTAAACAGGGAACCGGATTTTATTTTTTATTATACAGAACATTTTATACAATGTTTTACATTTTAATAGAGTGGTATTTGACTAAATACAATATTTGCTTCAATCATTAAAGCTTGTTCTCCTCATATATTTTGTGTTGTATTAGCAAAAAGTATTGCAACACAATGACAGGTATCGTTGACCAAATTAGTCTGAAAGACGAGTAATTCTAATAACAAAAACCTTGTAAAACATATTGCTGTTTCGTCTTGTTTTAAAGGATGCACCATCGTTTTCACTAGGCACGTGTCTAGAGTCCTTGAATCTAACTTATGTATAAAGAAGCGAATTATGTCGGAATAGCGGGACCTGGCTCATTGTAAAGAATCGAACAGGTGCGGACAATTATAGTCGGTAATTTCGTAAGAATAGGAAAAGCCCTTTCCAGAAAATACAGCACGCATTGTTCTAATTATTTCAAATTCATGTACATAAAAAAGCTTAACATTTAATATAAAGAAATGATATACGGTATCAAAGCGGTTCTATTATAAACATATTACCACAGGGCTGTATAAACACCAAAATGGGATCCCAATCAATTTTGTGTGACTAACTTAACCAGGAAAATTAATGGCAAACAGTAAAACTCAAACAACACGTAAAAGACTTGAAAACACCCAAGTTGTTACTTTGTAGGATCGTTGTATGGCAAAAAAAGTCGAATTAATGTAGATCGTTACCGTTACTACAATTCAAACATTTTTACATAAAATGTTGGACCAGAATGTAGCTTTCTAGCTGCCTTTTTTAAAACAAAACAACCAAATACACCTCAATGAAAAATGAATTTTTGAATCGGCATTAAAATGTTTACTTGATATTTAGAAAAAAAAAATCAAAATCTTCACATAATATAAGTTTGAGATTATAGGGGAGTAACAACAATAGCAAAAGATAGACCGGTATATTACTTGAATCTTCGCACACTGTTTTAAGAGCATCGAAACAATTTAGTGAGGATGAGATTTGAATTCACGCGGGGCGAAACCACATTTATAAGGAGGCCACCGCTTAACCACTCGGGAACCTAGTCTTACTGGGTAAAAAATCACAATATCAACTTCACGACCTTAATATCTATTGGAAATAAAGACACGGAAAAGGGGTTTGACAACACTTTTGGTTTCTGAAATGTTTTAAGACCAATAAATCAACAAGGAGACATTTAATATCGATTCATATTTTACGTGTTTATTGAAGACCAGTTTAATTACAAAAGGATAACGAAATGTCAAATGCACCAACATTTAACTGAAAGTTGCAATGCAATAAAAAAAACACATTTTTTCACATCAAAGATATAAGTTAACATGAGAATAACTCTGTCAAAATGCATACATAAAGTGTGGGTTTTGGGCACTTGATGCTGGAGTTGATTACACAAGTTTATTTCAACTATCAAGCGAAAAGCTCACATAGTGAGTTAATTTGAATTAATGGTAACCGTCACCAGAAGTTATTAATACTGCTATATATTCAATTTTAGCGTGCGACAATAGAAATCTTGTTAACTCTAAGTACCAAGGGTAAAATGTTTGCGTAAAATTACACTTTGAAATAACCATAGCCATGTTTACGATTGTGAAAGTCATCTTTTAGTGATTTCCACACACATCACAATATGCTGTTGACTTTACAGACTAACGTTGAACACTGAGAACAAAATACAAGTAATATATACCTGTACTTGTACGTGTATGAAATGGCTAGGTTCACTATTGGACATGCTGATAGAACTAAGAGTAACCTATGCATAACGTAGGAGCATATCATTATAATACTCCGCGTTACATCGTATAGCGGAGTACTTTTGTCCTGACGTACATGAGAAAACAAACCGGTTTTGCAAGTTTGTTTTGTGTATGGCTATTTATAGAAGTAAATAGCGATAGAAATCAGTTCTAGCGGAGGCGTCAACGTGGCAACATCAAATTCAAATTCATGTTTTGTATGAGTACATGTTTATGTGTATAGTGTATACATATGTTTTTTGATGTTAAGAACATGCTCGGATAAATGCCATAATTCCGATATTCTGAAGAATGGTCTAAGTGCATTGCTACGTGCCCCACGTTCCTTCCTAGGTAGGGAATAAACCCACCATAAAAGGGAGGTTTTCGTGGGCGGCTACCATTCTTGTGACGAATATATGGTTAAATCTGTAGTTGATGCTTTATCGTAATGCGGTTTAATTTTAAACAAAATTTACGGAATATTTACTACAGATTTTACATGAGCATACATTTATGCGCATGATGAAAATAAGATTACATGCGTATCAATTATACTTGTTAGTATATAATAGAAGTTTCGTATTACTGTACTTGCTTTATGAAATTTAAGATTGTCTTGAACCTCTGTGCACATGCGGCCACAATATACGCGTCTCTCGCAAATCGCACAACAGTGTTGTTGTTTGTTTGTTTGAAACATAGTTAGGACTAATAAGAATCCATATTCAGTTGTATGCTATATAAATAAATTTCGCACGTTTTATTTCATTCAGTTGTCTCTATTATTTGACAAGCGTCATACGAAAGTGGGTTTTATGCTATATGCGGCCAGCGTTGCTCCAGACCAGCCTGCGCATTCGCATAGACTGGTCAGTAGCTGAGCTGTTTGCTTGCGTGACTTTACAGTGAAAAGGGTACGCTGGCCTCAAATTGTATTAGACCCATTTTCGCATCACGCGGCTAATTTGTGTAACCTTAACAACTAAACTACGGACAACATCAACGGCTTAATAGGCCACATTTTCGGCTGGTATTTAAAAAAAATCCCCTTGTAATAAATTTTCGCGACATTTTTTCTTACCACCCTTTTAATGTAAGCTATCATATAAATGACACTTGTAGAGTGCGACTGCAAAAAAACACACACAAAAAACACACAAATTACTACAACTATGTAGGTTTGTTTTTTGAGTGAAAATAAATATAGTAGATTCTTAAGTCATACCCGGTACCTTCAGATGGAGTAAACATGAGTACAACCATGCTGCTGTATATCAACATATTACACGTTACGGCTTCTGGATGTTACTTCCTTGTTTATTTATAACCCAAGTCTTTACCAATTATCAATTATACGTCGAAGACGAATACCCATGACTTGTTTTACACATATGATTTTAAATGAAACATGTTGAATACGTAATTAATCAAAATTGGGTTGCCGAAAAGGTAATTAGTTAGACCACACCCTTTACGAAAAATGGTAATTAAAAACAAAACGCAACAATGTCATTGTATTGGGTTTCGAAATAAAGAATTCGAAACAAGTTTGACATCCTTACTATCAAAGAAACACGTTTGATACTCTATTAATATTGTATATCATATAAAAAAAAAAAAAAAANAAAAAAAAAAAAAAAAGGGTAATATCACGGTCCGGTTAAAAAAAACTAATTCTGAATACATGGATAAACAATGGGGATTCAAACTGTATTTTGAGTCAATAAGCAATTCACAAAGCGTAACATCACATTCCAGTTGTATTTTTAACTTATTACTCAATGCAGGGATAACCAATTGGAATTTAAACAATAAGAAAATGAAATATCTTGAATGGAAAATCAATGAAAACAACTTTTGGTTATTTACATATGCTGTTTTTATGTGTTACCTCAGTCGGGAATGACCATTTCCTGAGATAAAAACGCAGAATTCATAGCCTAGAATAACATTTAAATGTTTGTACTTAGCAAGATGCGGACATATTCACGTATTTCGATGTTGTCAATTTTTATAGGTATCGACGTTGTTTGTGATTATTCGGAAAGTTATATGCTTAGTGAAGTGATCAATTATAAACATTAATACATGTATATGATTTCTTTATTCTATAATCATACCACCTATGATTAGGCTTTAGCAAAAGATATTCGGTTGAATGTGTATAAAATACTGATTGTTACAAAATACATTTAATAATTTAAGTGAAAAAATGTGTCCACAGGTCGAACGGATTGTGAAGAATCACAATAAATAAGTGAAAAATTTGATTCCATCTATAGCAATATCCATTAAGATGATTATTGACGCAGTTTTATTTTCATGCACATGTAGACATGTAGTTTAGCTTAAACCTATTTATTTTATCTCGATTGCATCGAAAGCCTAAGGGTTATTTAAAACGCCCCAGAGTCCGTTTCCTAAGACTAGAACCAGTACTCGGTGTTTTTGGGAGAAATCAAAAGAATGCTCCTAACGCGTGGAGGAACCCGTGACCTCCCGGTCGCTAGAAGGACACCATATCCACTATGCCACGGCGATCTGTGTATTGGAGGAGTATGTAACCTTGCCAGTGCGTATATCAAAACTTATACATGCCGACGAAGATGCTTAAGAAAATATTTCATGTAGTAGCAATGTAATCGCGAACAATTATAGCATTTTTTCGAAATACACAACATAATCATAGCCAAAATGAAATTTTGATTGCTGAAAAAACAGCGAACGAGATGGGCAATTGGAAACTTGAGCTTTACGTTTAAGAATATGTTTCTACGCACTTCGTCATAATAGTAGCTTTCCTACAGTTAAAGTTTCCTCGGTTTCAGGCGGCTGCAGCGCTGCCTGGTTCATCTGCGGAGATGAGAATACCGGCAATTTTGCACAGTACGACAATGAAAAGGAGACATGTGTGAATGGTAGGTTTTCCGAGTATAGGTATTTCGTATTAGTTAGATGGTCTCAAGTTTCTATACAGCAAGAAGGATAGCAATACACATTGTACAATATAAATGTATGCACTATTTTCATTGACAGGTGTAGTTGTACCAAAACCGACAACGATACCAACGACAACATTGCCCTCTTCAACAAGTGTCTCCTCTCAATCTACCACCACCGTTATCTGGCTAGACCTTAAGCGCATGTGCGAATTTGGTAAAGCTCTTCCAGAAGGGTTCACGTGTTTTGGTTACATTCCTTTCCTACCGGAGTTTGACACTTGCTGCAAGATGACGATGACGAAAACTTTGGTGCATTCAGGGAAACCTGACAAAGATTTCACGTCAGTAGTTTTGCTCTGAATTTGTTAAACGTTAAAATTGCATGCATGCATTACGTTGACACAAATAACTTAACAACTTGTATATAAAAGTTTACTTAATTTGCGCATGTCAATGTAATCGTATAACGTATTTGGACTAAAAGAATAGATGCGAAAATATAATATCGATAGTTTTACCACATTTATATAGCGCCCTTTCCATTAGTATGTGCGTTCAGAGGCGCTTTACATTTTTCCCTTTTTCATGAACATTTGTGATCTAGGTCAATCATGCTTTGAAAAATAAAATTGACACAGGACGAGCCGACATTAGTAGAGCCTATAAACGAAATGCACTATCCTGTGCCTATCACCAAGCTAACAACGACAAGTTCTGGAAGGCCCCTAGAGTTAGCGCCCTCTTGAAATCACGTAGACCCCTGCAGGAGGCCTGCCGAACAAAGACAGGTTTGATTATTATTGTTTTTTTGTATCGGCTCTGTTTGTGTTTGCCAATATATGTTCATAGTTGATCGTTGTCTCACAACATGATATGTTTTCATGTTTCGCTGGCGTTTTTCCCGAACCTTATTTTTGCCAGTGTTCATTGATTAAAATAAACAAACTATTTTATGCTAAAAAGTATAAGGATCTTCACGAAAGTTTCTTTGGTGTCAAGTGGCCAATGACAAAGAGTTATATTAAAGTTTTTCTCCGGACTTCCGCATGAATTTATTATTGTAACATGATTTTTTTTTATAGTATTGGGGCGTATCGGAGATTGCCAGATTGTGTTCTTTTACACAAGAGTTGCACGTGTGTAGGCTGCATTGGCAGCCCTATGCTCTATGTGAATATAATATTAGACGCATTACATAAATACTGTCATTCTCTTAATTTCAGTATATTTTCGCCGAGTCAAAATCGTTAAAGAAATCTCAGCTATTTATTCGGACCTGGCGATTCGCTTAAACAAGCTTGACTATAAGTCTCCAACTTTACAAGGGCGGGACAAAAAGGTGAACCTGTACATTGAAACGGATCGGGACAGACCAGAGCCCTCGAAACTTCACGGGAAATACTTTCTGATTATCACAGAAAATCAGCAGCCGACAGAAAGCCCGTCCTACATTTACGTCAATAATGACGCCATGCATAAGCTTTCAAAATCGCGTAAACGTGCGTTTAATAAATTGCAGAAATTGTTTAAGTTTTGCAAGAGTCTGTCAGGTTGAGCACTGGCGTTATGATCGCCGCTTACTAAGAGAAAGCTGGTTTCGGGCCCAGGGCGCGGCGAGGGTGAAGTTGGTGTCCAGACAGCACTGGGCTATTTTGAAGCGTTTTGTATCAGATACAATTGCAGATGATACGGTTCACGTATTTCAGGTTTTTTCACATGGTTTTAACAAAAACCGAGCTATCTAGAAGTTTTTTCCGCAAATAATTCCCACCAAAATGCTCATATAATAGATGCCAGTGATGAAACTATACACAGTTGTCTCGCTTGCTGTTCTTAATCCTAGGAAAAGGGAGATCACTATGAGGAGTTTCGAAAATAATTGACACGAAATAGCCAGAATCCCCGAGATGAAGAGACACGAAAGTCCGAAGGAATTAATGCAGATAGTGGCTTTTAGAAACGTAAAAACGGATTTTTTAACAACGAGTGTATGTACTGTATGAAGTGAAATAATTTATTTTCTTCCTTAATATAGTATTGGTATATGTACAACAACAAAAACAATAACTACTACTACGACTACTACTACAATAATTATAATAATGATAATGATTAAAATAATAATAATAATAATAATAATAATGATGATGATGATGATGATGATGATGATGATGATGATGATGATGATGATGATGATGATGATAATAATAATAATCTTCATCAAAATAATCATAATTATAATCATAATCATAATCATAATGNAATTGTCATGTTTTAAATACTATTCAGTGCATTTTATGAACATACAATAATCCAATTGATATCCACGTATATAAACTAATGCTCCCAGAATGATTATAATGCCAAGACCAATGTTTGTCGCAGGATGACGAATTCAGCGACTGCTACATAAGTACCATCGGCGTGGATTTCGTGAGTACCTTGTTAATATTTTGTTAAAGGGGCCGTCCAACAGATTTTTGCATGTATTGAAGCTTGTCATTAAATGCTTTAAATGCTTTATATTGATAAATTTAAACATTTGAACTGAAAATCTCCAGTAAAAAAAAAACAAGAATACAATTTATAAAAAGGAAAAAAGGAAACCTCAACAGGGCTCGAACCAATGACCCCTGGAGTCCTGGAGTAAAAAGCTATCCGCTTAGATCACTCGACCATCCACGCTCATGTTTGTAGCGGATGTATTTTTTTATCTACATGTATATAAGCAATCCTGGTAGTTTCCCAAAATATCGTTTCGCGTCGTTCGACGCTTTATCTGTTGGACAGTCCCTCACCTCATTTTCACAGAGCAAAGATCATATGTTTGTAGAAGTGGTATATAACTTATAGCACAAGTATTTAATATACTCGTATGTTATTAAGACAATCGCGTTTTAATTGACTATTTAGTAGTCCATTTATTCCAGAACAAATCGTCACAGCATGATATACATTTGAAACCTTGAGTGGATGTTACTTGTTTTCTACCGTTCTAAACATACATACATTCTAAATAGAAATTGGTTTTAGTTTGTTCTTGTTTATGTGGAAAACAATCATTCATGTTACTCTAGCTAACAAGGAATTAATAAACACATGAAAGGACATGTTTTAACGTTTTCGGACATAATTATTTGGTGTAAAGGGTTTGACTTCCTAAAAAATGATCAAAGCAAGATGCACCGTTACGTTTTATAATGACTATACTATTTGTAGTATACATATCTTGAATACTAATAACTAACGTTTTAAGTTATTTGCCGATTGCGTAGATCACATATGAAACATCTAGCCTTATTTTGCATCAGTTAGATCAAGTGCTTTTGAATGTTTCTTTAATTATTACAAATTATCATGTTTTAAATACTATTCAGTGCATTTTATTAACATACAATAATCCAATTAATATCCACGTATATAAACTAATGCTCCCAGAATGATTATAATGCCAAGACCAATGTTTGTCGCAGGATGACGAATTCAGCGACTGCTACATAAGTACCATCGGCGTGGATTTCGTGAGTACCTTGTTAATATTTTGTTTAAGGGGCCGTCCAACAGATTTTTGCATGTATTGAAGCTTGTCATTAAATGCTTTAAATGCTTTATATTGATAAATTTAAACATTTGAACTGAAAATCTCCAGTAAAAAAAACACAAGAATACAATTTATAAAAAGGAAAAAAGTAAACCTCAACAGGGCTCGAACCAATGACCCCTGGAGTCCTGGAGTAAAAAGCTATCCGCTTAGATCACTCGACCATCCACGCTCATGTTTGTAGCGGATGTATTTTTTTATCTACATGTATATAAGCAATCCTGGTAGTTTCCCAAAATATCGTTTCGCGTCGTTCGACGCTTTATCTGTTGGACAGTCCCTCACGATTATTTTTTTATATCGCGATGAATCAAACTGAATTCCCATATTTTTAATCCGCGAAAGTAATTCATTTACATTTATTATAAGTAAACAACAATGCTTACAACCTTCAAACATATTTGCACAAATCGCTCATATATAAGCGTTCTCTCTCCATTTATTTCAAAATTGCTGTTTTTCGTCTTAAGAAAATCCGTACAATAGAAATGGACTGCAAGGTCATTAAACTGAACATGGTGAGTAATAATACTATGACAACGTTATTGAATGGTTGAGATATATATAATTATATGGAATTTCTTGGCAGAAGGTTTATATAAAAAAAAATCGGAACATACTACATACATTTATATTGCTGAAATATATAACTGCAGGATCTTTTTAATGCACAGCATATTTAATAATCTGCCCTAGACCGATTGGTTTATTCGATCCTTTTTTGTAATGTATGCTACTACCGTTACTACGTAGAGTAAATGTTGTGGAATCTTCACATCCTCAACATTTTTATTCATGTGACGACGTTTCTTTTGTTCCCATTTGTGAATGATGTGATACCTCTATACAATGTGATATCCGTGTATTATTATATAACCAATGTGGAGCGGTGGCGTAGGAGATAATGTGTCCGCCTATCGACCGGCGGTTCATGGGTTCGATCCCCACAGTTCTTAAGATCTCCCCAAAATACACCAAGAAATGGTTCTACCCAGGAAACTGACTCGAGAGTGTTTCAATAAGCGTAAGGCTTTTGATGCAATCGAGCTAAAATAAATAGGTTTACATGTAAACAAAGTGAAACTTAAGCTTTATCAACAGGAGAGAAACCTTATTCTATCACTCTGGATCAGCAGACGATTTATTGCGTATACATATATCTTGCGGAGGATTCCGGAGATAGTCGATGTATCACCATTGCTTATTCTATGTTTTGTCTTCAGTGGGACACTGCCGGACAGGACAGGTTTAAGACGATCACGTCAACGTTCTATCGAGGGGCCCATGCAGAAATCTTGGTGTTCGATCTTACTGATATGGTAAGCCAACTGCATATGAGCCGCGCTCTGTGAAAAGGGGGTTGAATGCACTTTCGTCAAGTGTCGTCCCAGATTAGCCTGTGCAGTCCGCACAGGCTAATCAGGGACGACACTTTCCGCTTTTATTATATTTATTGTTTAAAGGTAAAACTATCTTGACGAAAAACCGGTTAAGGCGGAAAGCTAACTGCACAGGCTAATCTGGGACGACACTTTACGCACATGCATTTAACCTCATTTTCACAGAGCAAAGATCATATGTTTGTAGAAGTGGTATATAACTTATAGCACAAGTATTTAATATACTCGTATGTTATTAAGACAATCGCGTTTTAATTGACTATTTAGTAGTCCATTTATTCCAGAACAAATCGTCACAGCATGATATACATTTGAAACCTTGAGTGGATGTTACTTGTTTTCTACCGTTCTAAACATACATACATTCTAAATAGAAATTGGTTTTAGTTTGTTCTTGTTTATGTGGAAAACAATCATTCATGTTACTCTAGCTAACAAGGAACACATGAAAGGACATGTTTTAACGTTTTCGGACATAATTATTTGGTGTAAAGGGTTTGACTTCCTAAAAAATGATCAAAGCAAGATGCACCGTTACGTTTTATAATGACTATACTATTTGTAGTATACATATCTTGAATACTAATAACTAACGTTTTAAGTTATTTGCCGATTGCGTAGATCACATATGAAACATGTTATGTGCACTTATATAAAAACTAATAAACTTATCTGAAATCTAAGTTGTTATAAAGAACAGAACAGAACAAATCTGTTGTTATAAATAAACAAACATGCCTGACACTGACACTCAAATGCAACGTACCAAAATACAGCCTTAATAAATGTACACACAAGAACACTGATTAACATAGAATTGCAAACACATTGTCGGATGCCAACTGTAAATTTATTTCATAACTTCCTATTTTACTATCCACTTCAACATTCCGTGATTGATGGAGAGTATATAAGTACTCGGGTGTATCCGAGGATGTTGTAAATACTAATAGTTATTGATAAAGTTGTCCAAAATTTCATTGAACACTAACATGGATTGGTCACATTACTTATATTGAGCCTCGCCTTGTAAGAAAGGGGGTTTAATGCATGTGCGTTAAGTGTCGTCCCAGATTAGCCTGTGCGGTCTATTGTAAACGTCACGTTACAGGAATCGTTTCAACATATCAGGCAATGAATGGACGAGATAGACAAGTTCGGCGGAGGTCACGTTGCCGAGCTGTTAGTGGGGAACAAGTCTGACCTAAAAAACAAGCGCGTTGTCTCCACGGAAATGGCACAGGTATGGGACAACTATATTGTTTTTGAAAACTGAAATATACAGAAATACAAAATCATAAATATACATTTACTAATCCATTCCTTAATACAGATAAACCAATGTTTGTTGAATTCATGTTTGTTTATTTCTGCCCACTTTTACATATTTTTTTATAAATTTATGATGCTCACTTTTTGAATAGAACTATGCAGAGGACTTAGGGATACCATACATCGAGACCAGCGCCAAAAGCAGTGAAAACGTCGACCAATCGTTTAAGAAATTAATTTCCGACATGAAAAACTCTCAGCGTACCAAAAGTCAGAAAGCGTTTTCTGTTAAAGAAAATGCAGATTCTTCGGATGGCTTTTGTTGCAGTGCAAAGGAATTCTGTAGTAATTTGTTTCTGACGTGCGTCAGTGGTCTTCTATTCCTTGTATTCTCTTGTTGTGGCATAACTGTCTTCCCTGAAACCTGTTCTCGTACCCCTCGTACCCCTTCATACCGCCGTTTCCAGGACAAGTAACTCAGAAGCGTTTGTCACCGGCGAGGGCGAGGGGACTGCGCACTTTGTATACGATCCTAGTTTTTGACCCCTTGACAAACGTCCGTGTGTTCCGATCATCAATAATCGAATGTGGACGATATGGAAAAATTTCGTCAGTAACTTTCAATATTATGTGTGTTAGATGTTACCGTCGGCAGTTTGATGTGTACTATAATAACTCTTTCTTCACATGTATTTTCAATGTCGTCACATCCTGTTCTAAAACGCAGAAAATGTAGGAATGACATTTATAGTTCTTCAGAAGGAGTCGATAACCCCGGATATTTCACGTTTGTGTGGACGCACGCTTACTGATTTTTTTTCGTTAAGATACTTTTCCTTGTTTACATTCAGCAATTTGCGAACAAAATGGGAATAATGTACATTGAGATAAGTTCCAAGACGGCGACCAACGTCGAGCAAGCGTTCCTCACCATGACCGCCGAGATGAAGAAAGCCTTTGATACCGGCGTCTTAACAAAACAGAAACGTGTCGTATTTCCAAGCGGCACCGCCGTAAGGAGCACTGGATGGAGTATATGCTCGTGTTAAGAGCAGTGTATGGGGTACATGTACGTGTAAGGAACAATGGATGGAGCATTTGTACGTGATAGGAGCAGTGGATGGGATCTAGTTACTAAGCTTCACTCACTGCACAAACAAGATAAGAAAGCGTCCAATGCGCCTGACTTTACGTGAATATAATGAAATATCATTGTGAAACCAGTACTCATTGTGCCAAAAATGCATGTCTTCATTACATTTGTTGAATTACTTATGTTAGTGCAAGTAATAAGTAAACTCGCGATTGACAATGTAATGATATTTGCATGATTTGAACCAAACAGTGCATTTCAATGTCGTAACGGAAACTCCAAACTACATTTTTAGGTTTGTTCTGTCAAAGTAGAACCGTGGAACTCCTTTTACAGGAATCATAGTCTTGGATTGTTTTCTATATATGCATTCGGGTTTGTTAGTGCCCACGTTTTGCTCGAGTGTAGTGAGGCCATACCAACATACTTAGGCACTCGTTAATTTATTTTTGCCGCGCTCTGCGAAAAAGGGGTATAATGCATGTGCGTAAAGTGTCGTCCCAGCCTGTCAGTCCGCCTTTATTGAAGTTTTCGTTTAAAGGAAAACTTAACTTGACGAAAATCCAATTTATGCGGACAGTGTCGTCCCTGGTTAGCCGGTGCTGATATCACATGCATTTAACCCCCCTTTCACAGAGCGATGCTCATGTAAACTGCGTTCAGTGCGGAAAATAAATTATTCATCGTTAAGGAAATCTTACTATATTCATGCTTGTAGGTCAGTGCAAGTTTAACATTGGCCAGCTATAATATCAACAATTGAAACAGGTTTTAGTTCAATTACCCATGACTTTCATTATAATTTAGTCATGCATTTCTCATCGATCAGAAACCATACATGGAGGTTGATTTTGGAAAGATGTGACCGTGTGTAATGCAAATTGCATTATGTGAATGACGGTTGGAAGCAACTTCTCGACGCATGCTCTCTCTGAAATAGTATATGAACCGCGCTCTGTGAAAAGGGGGTTAAATGCATATGCGTAAAGTGTCGTCCAATTCAGCCTGTGCTGTCCGCACAGGCTAATCAGAGACGACACTTTCTGCTTTAATGATATTTTCGTTTAAGAAAAGTCTCTTCTTAGCAAAAATCCAGTTTGGGCCGAAAATTTTCGTCCCTGATTAGCCTGTGCGGACTGCACAGGAAAATCTGGGAAGACACTTTACGCACATGCATTTAACCCCGTTTTCGCAGATCGCGATTCATATCGTATTGATGACACCAATGACTTCCATGATGGCTAGACATTGTGGCCGAATGACTGGACTTTCATCCAGTAATCATTAATTTGAAGGAAGACTGTTCTAAGCAAAAATCCAGTATAGGCGGAAAGTGTCGTCCCTGATTAGCATGTGCGTACTGCACAGACTAATCTGAGACGACACTTTCCGCACATGCATTAAACCCTCCTTTCACAGACGAGGCTCTGATCGTTTTGATGACGCCAATGACTTCCACGATGGCTCGACATTTTGACCTAATGTCTGGACGTTCATTGTATATTATATGTAATTGTTCACGTGGGAATACCGTGGGAATGGAAACAAAGAGTATGAATTGCATGAGAAGGGAGGTTTTTCCAACTCGACACACTGGGCTTGATTGTCATTTTCATGTTTATTGTTGCTATCGTAACCCATTTCTGTTATCAAATGAATGCGCTTATATATAA